>JAPDOI010001388.1:0-185673 GCA_029168955.1 Aplectana chamaeleonis | reverse complement strand
CTTAAAGGCATCGTACGCGCTTCAAACATGTTTCATTTTTAAGCGTTTTTGGGGAATGTGGCCCCTATAGTGACTAAAAGGTAGCGAAAAGCCCGCTCAAAAGCGTTAACTACTCAAGAAAAAACGTTTTAAAAAACTTCTGAAAATCATTTGAAATTCGCGCGCCAGCATCGACTCAGGATAGTTACGCGGAGGCGCAAGGAACAGTTCTGAATTCGTCCATTGGCGCAGCGTTAGAAGCAATCGCTCGTTGTGTGACGAGAAATTTCCAATCGATAATGCCACTTTCGTCCGACGGTGCGTCAGCGTACAATGCCATGCCCTGTACTTAGCGACGCGACATTCTGCTCCGATATTGCGAAAGTACCAGGCCAGCTGACGGAAGGGCCAGCCCCTTCTGACAGAATTCGCCAGTTTCCACTTCCTCTGTGCTCACAATGGTACGTTTTTGAGCAGCCAAGCTCGTTGTACGTTCTCACAGGGGCCCGAGGAAGGGATTGAGCATAAAAAATGGAAAATGGATTTCAGCGCGTACGATGCCTTTAATGACATGTTACCTACCGTAACCTACAGCAGACCTCAAATTTTCGACAAATGGACTCCAGATTCGTGTTTACCACCCTAGATTACCTCTACATACGAGTTCTGAGCTAAATCCGATTTTTTTTCGAAACTCCAAAAAATGTCTGAGGCTTGAAAATTACTCATTACTTTTTTTTACCTGCAGCTCGGGGCGGGATACTGCGCATTTTTATTATTGAGCCAGAAGAGATACTAACGATACTAGTCGTTTTCGCAGATGCGTTTGACACTCTAAACACTTCCCCTTGTTAGAATTCGAAATTTTTAACGCTAAATGTACACTTGTTCATAAAGCCAAACTTTGCCCATACTTAAATAAACTTTGCCAGAGTTCGATCCGCATTAGTTGATGGAATATCCGGAGCTAGACCCGATGAGAATTCTTATTTGGCATATTATCCGTTTCCCAAGTTGTGGGCCCATACCCGAATTATACCAGAATTCAAAAATTTTTGCATCCGAAATCTGCTTGGAACTCTTTTTTGCCCTGGATTGCAATAAATGCTTCCACGTGAGTTCAAAAATCGCGTCTGATTTATTTTCGATTGATGCCAAAGATGGGATAAGGGCTTTTTTCCTTTTTCGAATGACGAATGTTATCCGAAATATATGGGCACCACTACATTGTATTACCTATGCGTATACATACATACATGGGTCATGTACAGTTACTTTCAAGAATTTCGCTGTTGTTGTATCAGAACAGTTATGTGCAGTTGATTGCCTCTAATTGACTCGTACTTTCGTTTTCCTCACTTTCAAGGACGCATTTTGGGCGCTGAACAGTATGTGCAGTTCTGACTTCCTGAACGAGGAAATGAAGAAATACGAGGCCGTCCAATAATTCCTGTCCGAAAATTTTCAAAATTCTTTAATTTTTAGAAGTGTTATAGAATCAGGCAAGTGTAAGAACCTTCTAGAAGGTTCTCCAAATTTCTACGCTAGGGGTATATAAGGCGCAGTCGCCGCGTCTAGCTACCAGTACAAGCTAAAATGGACCAAGGTCGAATCCGCACGTTCGTGTACTACGAGTGGCTGCTGGGCAACGACACGGGCACCGCGGTCGCCAACATTGGCAGAGCGTGCAAGGAGGATGCAGTGTCCCAACGCACAGTCAGCCGCCGGTTCAATCGTTTCGAGAGCGGCGACACCTGAGCCTCGAGGACAGGGAGCACAGCGGGAGGCCCTTTCTACGGCGGATGATGACCAGAGAGTCCGTCGCTGTATCAAGGAAGGAGAAGCCGGAAGCCACCCAAGCCGTGAACTGGTGAGACGACGCGTGCTCGGCTGCAGCAAGTCCACCATTCACAATCGACTCAACTTACTCGGCTACCACAGAAGTTCCTGGCCCGTTGCTGATCCCCCACCGTCTTGACGGACGTCAACAAACAGAGCCGCGTGGCCGTCTGCACAGTCCTCTCTCCCCTTCGTCCGCATCGCAAGGAGTTTCTCGAGGACCTGGTCACCGGGGATGAGAGCTGAGTCCCCACGACAATGTCGCCCACCTTTGCAGTCTGGATCCTGCGCGGTGAGAAGCAGCCATGCCGACGACGCCGAAAGCCGACCTGCACCGGCGCTGAAGGTCATGCTCTGCCGCTGGTGGGACAATTCAAGGGCATGCTGGTACTTCGAGCTGCTCCCGCAAGCGCAGGACGGTCACCGCCTCCATCTACACCGATCAGCTCGTCAGAAACCAGCGCCGCCGCCAGCCTGGAGAAAAGCGGTCCCCGACGGGTCCTCGGTCCCACCTGCTGCACGACAACGCGCGTTCCCACGAGGCGAAGAGGAGACTCCAGCAAAAGTTGGCGACGCTTGGCTGGGAGACGGCTTGCCCATCCGCCGTATTCCCGGGACCTTCATCCCTCCGACTCACCACTGCTTGTTCAGCCTGGGCTGCTGAAGCATCATTCTGGCCGGAAGAAAATTCACCAACTACGTTAACAACCTCAATTCGGACATCGCGGACTTTAACCTTCGAGTCGCAGCCCCGGGAGTTCTGGGGCGAAAAGGGCATCGGCGACTCTGCTGCCCAATCGATGGAGCCACTGTTGTGGATAACTGTGGTGATTATATTCGCTTGATTAGACTTGTTTTTCAATAAAGTTGAAAAAAATTAAAAATGGTGAAATTTTTGGACAAGAATTATTGGACAACCTGATAAATTTTGTTTTGTAAAAAATTCAAATGATCACTAGAATAATCAAATTTCGGCAGTCGGACTACCGAGAAACTCGTGTATTTCTATAGTTAGGGCCACGGCTTGCTTCCTCAAGAAAAATCATTTAAATCTCACCCGAGGCTGGTGCGGCGGTCGCGTGCGCCGGCGCGCTAATCGACTCACTCCGAGAGAAGAGCGCGGCTGATCAGATTACCATACCGCCGGCCGCCTGTAAGATGTAAACCGACTGCGCCAGCCGCGGGTGAGATTCAAATGTTTGTTCCCGAGGAAGCAAGCCACGGATTTAACTGTAAATTTGTGGGTTTCAAAAAGCGTTGCTCAGAAATATGCTTTCGGGAGGTATCCGAATATTGCGAAGGATCGAATATTTGATCCTGGAAGTCCGGTTGCCACAAGATGAAAAGTGTTGATGCTACATTTTTACCGAATGAATACGTAGATCGGGACCAGATTTCGATTACGGGGATATTTCGAAAATATCTGTCGTATTTTAGTAATGATTATAATTTTTTATTCTTTTTGAATAAGGTAAAATTGTAAGGCAGTGGGTAAGAGGCGCCAATGTCACGCTCACGGTCAAGTGATCGAGCCACGCCCAAGGAACACCAAGCCTTTTACCCTTCTGGGGTCGGTAAATTGGTACCACTAAACTTATCTGGGATTACAGGATCACTAACTTGATTCGAATAAATGATTCTTCTTAAAGGCAGTGTTTACAATAAAAATCATGTCTGATTTTTTGGTGGAGACCGCCAGCTGCGGGGCCTAGCGCAACCCTAACGTTGAAAAAACTAAGAAAAATGAGCTCGGAACGGTCCCTTTACGGCCCCAAGAGTTGGACACCCGTCATTGCCTCGTCACACCTCCCAGATGCATCCTTTCCACTTGCCCATCGACATGAACAAATGATTGCTCGAGATTGTGAGATGAGCGATCGTTTCCGATCAATAGCCCCCGTTCTTCCCTTCATTCCTCAACTTCTCTTTTTACTCAGGTCAGCTCGCATACATCGGCTGCAAAAGATTTCTGGAAGTTACAGGCTTCCTCGGACAACTCTGTCCACCATGTTTCCTTAGCTCAATATTTGAGGGACCATGACTCCGTTCCCTGAAGGTCTTGTGCGATTTCAGAGATATCATTGGAATCAGCATGGGGCCGTTTTCAAGATAGGCGAAAAAATGGAAAAACGATTTTTATCGTGGACACTGCCTTTAATATTCACTATTTTTCGCGCTGGAAATCAATTTTTATTTTTCAGGCTCAATTTCATGACTGAGCCCGGTAGACCACACTGGTAAACTTTAGCGCGTCAAAAACGTTGGGCAATGAGGTTGGAAGGCGTCAAAGATGAAGATCCGCCACCAATTCTCACCAGTCATCTAGCACTTTTTGCAGCAGATGTTGGTGCACGACCGTAAGACAACATGAAAATAGTTAGCCGGCATCGAACTCCACATGCAGAAAAGAAAACTCCGAAATGGTGACAATGACGAATTTCCAGTGAAATGGGAAACTAAACGCTTCAAAGGCGATTTTAGCGCGAATGGGCGCTGAAATTCAAACTCCCGTATTTACAATCTGTTTCCGAATAGATTTCGCTTACCTTTACAAACTGAAGGTTTTCCAGTGGCCTTTTTCACGACGATTCAAATCGGTATCACTTTAGAGGCCTGTTTACGCAAAAACATGAAAAAATGATATACTGTTTTCTGCGTGTACGATGCCTTTAAGAATATCTAGTTCTTTCGAGATTTTGTATCAATCGCTTTACGAGTGTTTGGTTCAGAGAGGAATGCGGATTACTGTTTTTTTCAAATATTTGATCAATCGGAAATAATTAACATATTCCACTTAAAGGATATTGGGTCAGTTCCAAGGGACCCTACTCGAATATGCGCGGTGATGAAAATACATAACTGAGTGTTTGAAAATATTATTCAGAAACCTCAACATTCTGAACATTTTCTTTCCAGGGAATCCAATGATCATCTGAATCTTCAATCCAATATTCATTCGAATTCAGTAGAGAACGATTATTCAATCGAAGAAAAAACTTGAAATTTTCGAATTCGAAAATTTATTTTGCTTTTTTCGCAGGTTCTATGCGAAAATGGCATTCATTCAATATTCTCAGAACCCTTCATCCGTAATAAAATTCAACAAAATCCTGAAATTTTACATATGTACTGTGCTTCTCTGGGCCGAATTCAGGTCCGCAATCGCGTCTCGACACGCTTTGCGGCCGCACGCGCTCGAATCAGTCGAGTTTCCAGCGCCAAAGCCGACTCGATGTGGCTTGTTTATACCGTTTCTCCAATTTTGTTTAGTTTCCAGTTTCCAAAACCCACCTAGAGTCAACAGATCGGCGGCTGCGGCGCTGGAAAGCCTTCCGGCTCGAAGGCGCGCGGCCGCAAAGCGTGTCGAGACGCAATTGCGGACCGGAATTCGGCCCAGAGAAGCACAGTACATTACATTAACTATTTATTTGACATGCAGAACGAAAGCAGAAATCATCTCTGAACCCTGTCTAAAAATTTTGATTCTTCAGCAATGCATTCGGTTTTTTTTCTGTTTTGAAAAGTACAGGTGTATTTAAAAGGGGTCGTAGCGTGGAATTATGTATGTATGCTTGTAACTCTGTTTGCTCTTTTTTGTGCGAATTTCAATCAGACGGTGTTCTAGTTCTTCATTACGGTTATTATGACGCATGCGTTTCGCAGAGGTCTGAAAATACCTGTTAGATAAATGATTGATTGTTTGACGACTAAGGAAATAGTCAAAGTTTGTTCCCTTGACTCGGTGAAAAGATGATGATCTCTTATACCCTAGCAAACATTTTATTGTCGGATAGCCCTCTTCACCTTAATCGTAAATATTTTTCCAGATCTTGAAAAAATAGTTTTGAAGGAAGCTTTCCCAAGAAGACTCGATCCACGCGATTTCATGTTGGTTTTCTGAGTGGCGTCAGGGTAAATATTTACAAGGGAACAGGCAAATTTCGGACTTTTCAGAAAAACTTCTTTCGCATTTAGGCTCGAAATTTATTCTCTCAGGGTTTTCCGGAGTCCTGAACACGAAATTGAGGTCAACTCACGATTTTCAAGAAATTTGTATAGGTTCGCCTTAAAGTCTTCGACTAGGGGAAAGTTCTGGGGCAGAATGCAACTTCTGATGGTTTCCAAAACGCTAGAATTGATCTTCCCGAGATCTCCTCTGTAAGGGTTAGGGTTGTTTGCCAGGCTAGACACAAAGGAAATGTGATGCCCGTTCATCGATTTTCAAAACATAATAAAGTAGGTTACGCTAGCTATGTACTTAGATGGCATTATATGTGCCGTAACGCGGCTTCACAAAGGTAGATCGTTCAGTTTTCGAGAAATTCTGATCAAGTAACATGCGAAATAAGAACTCTTAACATGTTACCTGTGACTTATCTTTACAACTTTAAGTTACATGTGACCTTCAACATAGTGAGTATGTTGCACGGTGCGAGTTGACTTACATGTGACATAAAGTTTTCGCGTGTAACTTAAATGTGTTATTTTATCGCACATGTAACTTATCTACGCGGCAGGCCCTCCAGGGGAAGTATACGACGCACTCCTGAGGCAGCACTCGCATGCTTCACCGTTGTCGGTTCAATTATCCAAGTTTGAGGTACTTGGACCCGCGTAGGCGCTGGAGGCCCCGCACAACCCCTGGGGGCCCCAGGTGGCGCGCGGCGGCCCGGCCGCATTGCGCGTCGGTTCGCCGGCAGCGTCACGTGTCGGTGTGCCAGCCGCTTCTCGTGTCGGGGTTGGGTTGCTTATATCAGCACTCAAGTTACTTGCAATATTGTGTAAGTGTAGTATTGAGGCAAGCTACGCGTGACTTTAATCGAAAACCACGGCAAGTTACACGTAACATCGTCTCAAGTTACATGTGAATTCAAAGTAAGTTGCGTGGAGCCATCACACAACTTTCGTAAAATGCCAGGTAACTTGTTCAGCGATTCCTGAGTTGCTCCTCCCGTGTTACTTCATCATTTGTAGGTTATTCGCTCTACGGAAACCGCAGAAAGTGCTGCGGAACGCGAAATTCTCGGATCATCTGGGAAGGAAAAAACGTCCGATGATTTCTGACTTTGTCCGCGCTTGGCGCCCGATTCCCGGAGCCCGGGAAAAAAAACTGTGCCGGAACCCGAACACCGATACCCGCATTTTCGTACTTTTAGTCCGCTCATCCCTGTGTACAGTACCGAGCAAATTTTTTGCAAAGAAAGCGTTTTGCGGCGTTTTTTGCGCTCACAAAGCGCTGCATCGCCATAACTTGCTTCAAAGTGGTCCAATTTCAATTCTGAAGTCATTTCTGGATTGCTTCCATTTAGTCCTATACGATAGTGTTCCAAAAGGATAGATTTAAGTTCGAAAGTTTATCGAAATTTGCATATTTGCACCTCTAAACCCCTCATAAAAAACTGATCAGACGGTCATGATAGCAGAAATCTGTCATTTTTTGACCTGTGGTCGATGTGAATTTTAGAAGGAAATACACATTTTTCAACAAAATGCAAGAGTTAAAGGAGCTTTCAACACATACCATTACATTCGCCTTACTGAGAGGAACACGAAAACTATTTGAAAAAACTCATTTAGTCAACTTTGAAGTGAGTTATGGCGATGCGGCGCTTTGTGAACTCAAAAAACGCCGCAAAACGCCTTTTTTGCAAAAAATATGCTCGGTACTGTAGGATGGATAAGGTAACAATCATGCGTGTTGAACTTCCTCAGTAGACCTTTAGGTAGACCAGCATACTGAAAAATCAAGCAGATTCGATGAAAAGATCCACTTGAAGGCAGTAATCACGATGAAAAAGTTGCCCGTTTTTCAGCAAAAACGTAAGCCTTGGGTCCCTCTGAGAAGATTAAGAACGGGAGTAGGACGAAAAACGGCCAGAAATTGGATGAAAATCTTGTGAACCGGCCGACCCATTGAATCACCCCGCCCACGCCATATAACAGTTGTACATCGTTCGTTTCACCAAAGTACAATACCCACGCTAAGTTTTGTAAAACGGGGAGCATCTGGCCAACTTGGCAAAAAAGCGTTCGATGCATGTGACTTTGTTGAATGAAGACTTTTTTGAAATCTGAAAACGCTATCATATTCACAAATCAAATTACTACCTAATTATGTCACTTGTGTGCCGAAGTTCCTAAAGAGCACTTTGTTTTTGAAGGAGATAGTTTTTGCAATCGTTTTTCAAAAAACGTCGCGCGCGGCGAATGCGGGGAAACTTTGAGCAGTATTTGTACAAGTACTGGAAGAGCAATCGGTATGCTTTCTTCATAAATTAAATGCAGGTGAGAGTATCTAAAAGTTTGTTCAGATTGAAATTTTCCAACCCTCAATTAAACACGCTTGAGAACTACCTGAAAAGCCAGAGTTTTGTTGCGAAATCCCCGGACTCATAAATGAAGGATTTCAAAAATTCGACCTAAAAAACCTTGAGATTTCCCCACCTGTACCTAATTTATGAAGAAAGCATACAGATTGCTCTTCCATTACTTGTACAAATACTACTCAAAGTTTCGCCGCATTCGCCGCGCGCGACGTTTTTTGAAAAACGATTGCAAAAACTATTTCCTCCAAAAACAAAGTGCTCTTAGGGAACTTCGGAACACAAGTGACATGATTAGGTAGCAATTTAATCTGTGAATATGATAGCGTTTTCAGATTTCAAAAAAGTCTTCATTCAACGAATTTACATGCATCGGACGCTTTTTTGCCAACTTTGCCAGATGCTCTCCGTTTTTACAGAACTTAGCGCGGGTATTGTAACAGGTGCCGAACTTTTAAATATTCTCTACTGCGAAAGATTTCAGCATCTATGCATGTGCATTGGCAAATCTTGTTTTCAAGAGTTTTTGGTACGGTACAAGAAACAGAAAACACAGTCACTTACCAGAGAATTACGAGGCGCAAACCCTTTCTAGACGTCAGGTTTGACGCTTTGTCCGTAGTCCCCGAATCACACCAAACAGGCTTAAATAAGTATTTCGGAAGTTTCTCTAGACAGTTTTTCTCCGGTAGTTGAGTGTTCTGTGAACTCTTTTCCTGTTACCCTTTACTTAAAGGCACAGTACAGCCTCAGATATGAATTTTGAGATTTTCATGTAATTTTGTAGAAGACCCCTCCTGTATAACACGTGCCAAATGCCAGATCTCATTTTCTCCAAATAAGCGAGATATAAGCGACCACCACAGGCCCGACCCCCTTCGCTCACTACCACAGGCCCGACCCCCTAACAGATTTTCGAACTCGATAGCGGCTCGATGGATGAACGAATTCCAACAAGTCGTCGTTCTTCAGTCCATTACCGGACTGTCTACTTATCCTGCTTTTCTCTCACACAACGATTGCGAATGAAGAGAAATACAGGCCTGAGACAACTCGTCCAACAATTTTTCACCCTCAAAATCTAGGCATCTTTGAAGAGCCATACCTCTGTTCAAAGGGGGTCTTGGACGATTTCAGAGATACCACTGTGATCAGCGTGTGACTCTCTCCAAGATGAGCATGAGACCTGAAAATTAATTTTCTGGGTGTCCGGTGCCTTTAAGGGCCTTCCTTACCTACTCAAAAACATCGAAAACTAGGATACGGTTTTTTTTATCGTGGCCGCTATTTGGTTTTCTAAAAGAGGGATCCGGCTTGCTAGTACATCTCTATCTGAAGTTACTCTATTTGTTTAAACTTTGGAGAAAAATGTTTTTGTCCATTTTCTATCAATTACTCACCTTCGACTTTCAGAAAAATAGAGAATTTTTCGCAGTCGAGCCAGGTTCAGAAGTTTTCGATGAATAGTCAGCAGTTGTATACTCTGAGAAAAATTGCCGCTGCGACTCCGCGATAGTGCCGCTTCGGAGCCTACAGGTACCGAAGTGGCACTATCGCGGAGCCGCGCCGGCACTACCGCGGAGCCGTGGCGGAACTACCGCGTAGCCGTAGCGGTGATGCGGCAGTCCCGCTTCGGCTCCGCGATAGTGCCGCAGCGGTTCCGAAAGAGGATCTGATGTGAAGTTGTTAGAGAATGGTAGTACAACTAGGGGGGCTGAAGAACAAAAATACGCACCTGCGCTCATTACGTCATTTGTTCAGTAGGGACAGAGATTACCGCCGCTTTTGCGCCCAAGGAAATACACGGTTCTAACACGGAGCCGCTGCGGTACTATCGCGGCACAGTCGAGGGTCGCGGTACTTTCCCGGCACTGATGCGGCAAATTTTCTCAGAGTAAGGCAACATGATTTTCGCCTTCTAAAGAAAAAAAGCTGCAGCTTTGGTGACCTTTTAAACAAGAATTCATTGCTTTGCATCTTACATTGAAACTGGCTTTCTTTCGGTGATACGAAAACGACTTCGAATTGTCCAAAAAAATTTATATTTTAATCAGTTGCGCAAACTAAATACATAATGGAACTGCTAACGTTACAAACCTTACTATGACGCCAAAGTGCTTGCACTAGAAGGTGAGAATATTAATTTCTGGATAAAGTGAGGAAATTCTCGTGTAGTACAGGGATTCACGCGATAAAACTTGTTAATCTAGTGAGATCGAAGAAGAAGAAAGGAAGTGAAGATGTGATAGAGAATCATGGTAGGTACATAAATAAAGGAATAAATGCAGAACAAATTTTTGTGGAAGTTGCACTGCGGAAATCGAACCCGCAACCGCAGCCTTTCCTCGTCGTGTAGTAAGTAGTCCACAATGCTATCCACTAAACCATTCTTGATTGCTGCTTGAAACGACTTCAATCAAGTAATCAGAGGAGTGCAACGTATATTGAGCTCGGAAACAGCTTATATCACACGAATGGGCTGGAATCAAATGGTCAAACTTTTTATAGGGCTATTCCTTTGTAAATGAACGCGTTTAATGCAAATGCAACCGCTCCATCTGCTTTGGGTGGAGAGTTGAAATCAGTTTTAATTGGTTTTTGCTAGTTTTCGGTCTAGCAGCACATTTCCCAAGAAGTTTTGGCCCTCGGAAAGGACACCCGCATCAGCTTAGTCGGATTTATGTGTGTACTTATCTAGCCCGAGATCGAATTGGGTTATTGTTTCGAACTGAAACCTCCGCGCGTGTCCTATGCGAACGGTCAGTCTCCCGGCGGCAGGTACGAACATGTCGCCGCCGACGGTGCGCCTCAATCCACAGAAGTCGCGTTATGCAATGGTTTTTCGCTGTTCGGACCCGCCTCTCCTTTTGCTGCTGCTGGTGGTGCTGGTTGAGCGGTGACGACCGAACCGAACCGTCGACCGACTTGTTTTCACCTTTCTCACTTCGGCCTCCCTCATGCACCACCACCACCACCTCTACCGCCACGATAACTAGCCGGTCAGCCAGCCTCCTCATTCGTTTCATCCGCACAAGAATCGATTCCGTCCATTTTCACATTGAAATCGCCATTTGTCAGGTGTGAGACGATCAATATTTGTGAAAAGGTGTTGGTGTTTGGTGGAACTGGTTACGGCCTTGTGCTGTGTGCCTTCTTGTGTTTCATCATTTTGTGTCGCCCCGGAACGATTCATCGCTGAATAATATCCCCCCCCATCGGCAAAGCCAGCATCATGCAACGTTGTCCTATCATGCCCTATACCTTCTCCACCTCCTCCTCCACCTGATAACTGCTGCTCCTGCTGTTGGCTGCTGGCTGCTGCTGCTCAGAGTGACGAATTGCGTCTGTCTGTCTCAGATGAGTAATGGAGCGATTACTTCGGCTAGTTTTACTTGCATGGTATTGGCTATGGCGGCATCTGAAGTCATTACTCTGCTGCCTGAAGAGTGATCATCCGGCAGAAAGCGATGAAAAACATAAATTACTGCTGGCCAACGTGCCTTTGATAGATTTCGGTGAGTCAACTATATGGCCCGTTTTATTTGCTTTTTGGTTTTTTTTTTCGTGTATTATTGATTCACATGCACCAATCGCTTTCGATAGAATTCGTATAGAAAGTCGGGATTGTCCTTGAATCACCTACATACTGACATCAATTTATCTGCGTCCTTGTATTCACCTTATTGCACAAAACTCGGAATCTCATCAGTCAATGCTAACACTAGGACTGTATCTCAGTTATTGATGAAAATTATGGGTCAAACTTGACAGTTTTATATGAATTTTTTTATATAATCTATTTCGCAGGAAAAATTACCTTGTTGCTCCGCGTGCGTGTGCGAGTCTCTTACTAGGGAGTGACCAGACCTGTCTGCCAGAAATATGCATGTAGCCATCTTTTTCTGATCGACCACCTTTCGGGTACTTGTAAAAACACTATTTTAGCTGCCCGAGTAATGTTAAAATTTTCAACATTTTTTTTTATACAAAAATTTCAAAAAAAAATTTTTGCCCAAACTTCTCTTAAAGGCACAGTCCACGATGAAATATGTTTGTCGAGTTTTTCGTTGAATATGGAAGGTCAGAGGCCTACTGAGACAATCGTGCCAGAAAGAGCAGCGAAAAATGCCCGAAAACCGCTTTCCTCTACCAAAACAGGATCGCTTTTGTGACGTTTCATTTCTGGCATTAGAAGAATTGACCGGTTTGGAGGAGTGAATTGTTCAATGTAATAAACATGATTAACGTGATAAATTCTTTTGATAACCGGTTCTTTTCCTTTCTTCCTTGTAACAAGGGATCGACACCAGGGCTGTGCGTAACTGAATTTTGTAATTTCGTAAATCGTAATTTTCAAAATTCCTCGTAATTCGTAAATCGTAACTCGTAACTGATAATGAGTAATAATCGCACACATAGCTCGAACCTCACTCGATGTACGAACGTCTCAGAAGATCAGTGATGAAGTGTTTCTATATAGAAAGAGGTTTGAGGTTGAGGTTCAAAATGAAACTGTTTTACGCAGGTATAAATACCAATGAAATAGACAAAACTGAAACTCTACGCGTATTCAATTACCAAACCTGTGCCACGTCTGCCTAAGTTTCAAAGCATAGAGAAGCACAAAAACATAAAGAATCCTCGCCTCACCATACACACTCAGGCAAACCATCGCTCCGAGCGGGACCGGCTCCTCCCAATTATGACGTCATCGCCCGGACAGCGGCCGAGGGGCCAACTGGCACCGCGGTCCCTGTCCGGTGCCAGTTCGCCCCTCGGTCGCTCTCCGGTCGCTCTCGGGGCCACAGCGGTGCCATCGCCAGAGACAGAGAGACGCGGGATTGGTTGTTCTTTGAGTTCTAAGGTGCGAGCCACGTTATCACTCAAAGAACAACCAATCCTGCGGGTATAAAAGGCTGCTCGCCTCGTGTAGACGGGTGGTTGGCCATTCGAGGCCACTCTTGAGAGGTGACCTCGGATCACTCTCAGGATGACAATTTTTGGCGGCCGAGGGGATCCTCCATGGCCCGCGGTGGGGAAGGCTTCCTCATTACGGACCATGCTGGGATGGTATCTTTGTTGCGGCCTGTGGCAGGATTAACCTCCTGACCCACAGGCTGTAACAGGTACCCCATCCTCTTAACAGGCTTAATCCTCTCCAGAAGAGGCGGAAATAAAGAAAAAATAGCAATTAGGAAATCTTTGAAAATCGCCCGAACAGGGACCGCAGTGCCAGTTGGGACAGAAGATCGCTCCGAGCGATACTGCTGTGGCCCGGAGAGCGGCTGCTGTGGCCTGAGTAGATGGCTAATTTTCGCTCGGAGCGGAGAGGCAGCGCCGCTCGAGTAGCTCTCCGGTACAGCTCGGAGCGATGGTTTGCCTGAGTAGTTCAATCCAAGCTAACGTGGTCAACACTGTGATGAGGAAAAAACGCGGTTCGATAGTTCTAGACACGATCGATCAAGGGAAGGATACTTGGAAAAGAGGGGGTGTTTAAAGGGGATATAACCATATCCCCTTTAAAAGGTTATGTACGTTTCCAAAACCACTTTCTGAACCATCCGAGTCTGCCCTCTACATTTGTGAAGCCTTACTCCGTATGAATTTATTAGCGTTCCTTCTCATAAACATAAGTTTGTTTTGGTAGAGATAACGGTTTGCGATGTTTAGGTTGCTTAGGAATCTGAAATGCATAAAAGTGAAAGTTCCCTCCAAATCTCTGATTTCAAAAATGAAAAAAATTCTAACTCTTCCTTTTTCTTTGCATTTGCTTCGAGTTTGCTTGAATTCCCAACTTTAAAAACAGTTAATAACCTTTTTGAAAAGATGATAGACTGCAGCCATAGATATTTTTCTTGAAACTTTCCTCATCGAATCGGGGAATTATCACTTTTTCTCTCGCAGCTGACTTGCCTCTGGACATAGATTTCTACTAAATCTTATCTCAGGGATCCCTTAAAACTCTACGTCGAGTAATGTTTTCAGGTAAGAAAATGTTTTTCCTGATCCTTTAGTAGATTTCAATTCACGAAATAACTCTTTTCGCCCGTAACTTTTAACTCACTGAACATTCTCAGTGAAGGTTGTGGGTTCCAAATTTTATTTGCTCCATGAGCCAGCTAGGCCTTTAGAACCGAACCCCATATTTAATTTCTATAGCGGGATGAAGCTCTAGTCCGCAGTTGCAGACGATCGCTTTTGCAGGCTACAGTTCGACGATAAACGTGCTGGGACGAAGACGGATCGTGGCAGGACCTAGTAGTCCCAGCATGCACCTGTTTGCAATGAGTGTTGCAACAGCGGTTGTCTGCAACACTGTACGGGAATTTCGCTTCGATATAGGCGGTAGCTCTACCATATGTCTGCGTCCCTCGTGTTCATGATGGCGGACGAGAGCATTCCACGGAGATAAACAATTGTGGAGCTCGGCTCCGCCGACCTGGCTCGCATGTGAAACAAGTGAAAGTTGGACCCCTTCAATACTTCTGAGTCGGTCAGTGTGAAGAGCAGGGCGGTCGGTCATACCTGGATCTCGTGATCAACTATTATATTACGCCATGTCATAATGTCTACGCTCGATTGGGATAAACAGGGTGTAACCGAAAATAGAGATTGGGAAGGATAATCAGATGTCAGGAATGTGAAAGAAGTGCTACATTTATCTATGCTCCGGACCGTAAACATAAATTGTTCTTTCAACCGCATTTTAACGATTCGTTACGATTCGTTACGATTTTGGGCCGAAATTTCGTAAATCGTAAAAAAAGTGCCAAAAACACCCGTAATTCGTAAATCGTGATTCGTAATTACGCACAGTCCTGATCGACACAGAGGCCGGCCTCCAAACCCAGGAAGCCGTTTTGAGGTGGCGACAACATTATTCGGAGGCAATTTCAGACTCAGACATTCGCTGTTATGAACTCGATACCAAAAGCATATGTTCCGCGGAGCACCTGTCGGAGCATATCGTATTGGTTGGCGGATGATAACAGCAGACACTTTCTGATATGAACTCGATACCAATAGCATACGTCCCGCGAACATATCCTCTAAGTTAGCGGAAGATAAGAGTTTTAACCTGCTATCAGTTCTCCTTAGGTTTCCAAAACTGTTCTATACTACAAAAACGTGATTTTTCAACACCAAAACGTTGAAAAGCTCATCGCTTTGTTTTGAAACGCTCATGAAGTCTAATTCATTTAACATTCATTGTTCTCCGAATGAGTGTTGTACATAAAACAAGAATTCTACCTTCATACTATGCATGCTAATGTTCTCGATAATATATCAACTTCTACAGAAATACCTACAAAACAGTACGACATCGGACTTTGTTTATAAAACAAAACATATACTACGTATTCTTTTCATGAATCGATACAACATAATATTCCATACCTTAAGAATAAATCACTTTAAATACCTGTAGAAGAAAAGGTTAGACGAAATTAATCAATAATCACAGCAAGAAGTGAGAAAGTTGAAAAAGTGAGCCTATAAAAGCAGAAAACAGAGAAACAAGGCATACATATTAGAACGAAGCAGAAATCATTAAAAACCATTTTTGTCTACGACGCTAGACGCTTACAGCATAAAAAGCGAGCGGACCGATCGTCAACTCGGAAAGACGTTCTTGGTTGGCGGATCATAACAGACAATCGTATTCGTTGGCGGTTCATAACCGCCTCCTGTTTCCACCAATACCAACCCTATCGCAAACCAATACACTGCGAACTTGGCCGCGCTTTGATTTGCGGTGATCGATTTTGGTATCCTATTGGTTGGCGGTTGATGACTACCCTGCTTTTTGGTATCGAGTTCATAACAGCGAGTGTCTGAGGAACTCCAAAGTTTGTGAATGCATTTGTGAAGACCCACTAGTGCGATTAAACGCAAAAACTGGAAAACGGTATTCATCGTGTACGATGCCTTCAAAGGCAGAGGGTTCGCGATAAAAACGACTTTTGAACACTCTTCATGAGAATGCAGATTTGGTCCTCACATTAATGAAAATAAGTGAAAAAACCCGGAAATTCGCGGGAAAACGCTCAAAAACAAAGTATAACGGCTAATTACCTGTGTCGGCCGGCCCCCTAATTAACGAGATTTTCATTAATGCCTATCCGCATTTCGTTTTACATTTAAAGTAGTCAGTAGTTTAAGTGAATGCTCACAAATCACTTTAGAAGCAGAATATACGTTGATCAGGCAGGCTTTTTCACAAATCTCGATATTTGTGGGCGGGAGGACACCAAGCAATAACTTGTTCCTGAGCGTTTTTTTCTACAATTTTTTACTCATTTTCACTTTTGTGATGGCCAGATCTACCTTTCCATGAGGATGGATATTTGAGGCGCTGAACACGAATATGAGTCATGTTTTCGATAATTCGAACGATAAAGACCAGATAAATTTTACTTTACCTACAGAGCTCGCAACTTCTACGCCAATAACGTTTTCTTGTACTAAGAATCGGGCAGCTAGGATAGGGTTTTTATGACTACCCTGGAGGTAGTCGATCAGAAAAACCTGGTCTTAGGCCGGGATCATACTTTCCGCGATCGGCGACAACGACAGTGCACATCAGACCTATCGATTTTCGATCGATACTGATGGTAACCATTGCGTAGCGTCGCTCGTCGCTGGAAGTATGATCCCGGCCTTATGGATAGTTCTGGCGACCAGGTCTGGCCATTCCCTTGTTAGTCGGTATTTCAGTTCATTGATGAAAATTATGGGTCAAACCTGACAGTTTTATATGAATTTCTTTGAATTCTCTATCATCGGAAACCACCGCCGTAGAAATTCATTGATTTTCTGGAATTATCGACTTTTTCGATTTTTTTCTATAAAATCAATAAGAAACGGTTAAAGTGGATGCAGTCGACAGCGGACCTTCAGTGACTTCTAAATATTTCATATACTCTATTTCGCAGGCAAAATTACCATGTTGCTTCGCGTACGTGTGCGAGTCTCTTAGTCGGTATTTCAGTTCGTTGATGAAAATTATGGGTCAAACCTGTCAGTTTTATATGAATTTCTTTGAATTCTCTATCATCGGAAACCACCGCCGTAGAAATTCATTGATTTTCTGGAATTATCGACTTTTTCGATTTTTTTTCTATAAAATCAATAAGAAACGGTTAAAGTGGATGCAGTCGACAGCGGACCTTCAGTGACTTCTGAAAATTTCATATACTCTATTTCGCAGGCAAAATGACCTTGTTGCTTCGCGTGCGTGTGCGAGTCTCTTAGTCGGTATTTCAGTTCGTTGATGAAAATTATGGGTCAAACCTGTCAGTTTTATATGAATTTCTTTGAATTCTCTATCATCGGAAACCACCGCCGTAGAAATTCATCGATTTTCTGGAATTATCGACTTTTTCGATTTTTCTCTATAAAATCAATAAGAAACGGTTAAAGTGTATCCAGTCGACAGCGGACCTTCAGTGACTTCTAAATATTTCATATACTCTATTTCGCAGGCAAAATGACCTTGTTGCTTCGCGTGCGTGTGCGAGGCGGTGGGAGAGGCAGCGAGAAAGTGCGTGGAAGCAGGAGACGCAGCATATGCGCCGACATGCACGCCTACCACGGATTTGAATTTCACTTTGAAATAGAGGATATGTACATTATTGCGTCTCTGGATGTTTCAAATCCAGATTCAGACGAATAGAATTCGAATCCTAAGAAGACTAAGGAAATTGTATTTACAACAGATAATTTTCTACTCTTATCATGAATTGAATAATTCTTCAGAAAAAAATTTCGTTTCCAAAAATTCTTCCATTTCCTGCATCATCCTTTATTCCGTTTTTCCAGATTATCATTGATTGTAATTCATTATTATTCCTCTGATTTTGCTTATTGTTTTTTTTTCAATTACCTACATATGTATTTAATTTTGGTCAATCAATTAATTATTTGAATCTTTTATCCATTGTATGTTTTGGTAAATACAGTAAGTATAGTCAATTTACTTATTCTATTTTGATTCGCATGTTTCTTGGAAACTTGTTTTGCAAATGCGCCTATTTTGTTCATCATCTTTTTTTTTTAGTTATATGTTGATGCATTTGAGCTTGTCCATCTAACATCTTTTTAATCTTGTAACATCTTTTTTTTAGTTTATCAGTGTTTCTAGTTCAAAATTACCCATGTATTTTATTTTGGTCAATCAATTGAATAATTGAATTTTTTATTCATTCGGTATTTTGGTAAACACAGTAAGTTTTTGGAGGAACGCATACTCTAAAACCTCTATTGTGAATCTTTGAAACAGGTTCTCGAACAATTTTTGGAAGATTCTAACAATTTTGACGTTAAATTTTTACCTTTACATCGAGCCAATATAAATAACATATCTAAATTTAAATTGATATTGATTTCTTCGATACGCACTAGCGAGATAGAATATTTTTTTAGCCTAGTTGCCGGAAACTCAGAATGACTTTCCATGCTTTTTTCGTTTTTCTTCTCATTTGATTTTTCAATTTTTTTGGATAGCACTAGTTCCAGTACACTTTTAAGAAGAAATGAAAAACCGTTTCCGAACAATTTTACTTTTTCAAGATTTTGATGGGTTGAATGTATGGTTAGGTCCGTGACTTGTTTCCTAAAAAAAAAACGATTTAAATCTAAATTGCGGCTGGCGTGGGCGATTTAAATCTCACCGGCGGCCGGCTGGTAATTACCTAATCACCAGCCAGCCGCCGGTGAGATTTAAACCGTCCGTGCCGGCCGCGGTTTAGATTTATATGTTAGGCCGGGATCATACTTCCACGACGAGCGACGCGACGCAATGTTTTCCATCATTATCGACCGAAAATCGATATGCGTGAAGTGCCATGTCGCTGTCGCTGGTCGCGGGAAGTGTGATCCGGGGGATAGGGGCTCTCTACACACATGGGGAGGAGTTGTCCCGTTTTTGCAGTTCGACACGTCACGCCACTCAATGCAAGCGAAGCGGTCCCGAGTGGAATTAGAGCCGCGAAAGGCCAGACATCACCTCCCTCGGTGTGTAGAGAGACCATGTCCCGTGATCCCGGCCTTACAAGGGAACTCCTTTTAGTCAAAGCGGTCATTCCGAAAGAAATGTGTTTGTAAGAAGCATTTTTGGACGCAGAGTCCGAATATGCCCTTCGTAGCTGCCGAGATTCACTCTGAAAGAAGCTATGAGCGTTTTTCAAGCTTCGTGAAAATTCAAGGGTGTTTTTGGACCTGACTCAAAGCTCGTTTGTAGGGGTAATCTAGGGTGCTGAACACAGTTCTGGGGTGTAGGTGCCATGCCATTTAGGAGGCAAAAGCTATCTGAATAATTCGAAAATCGCCAAATGAACGTCAAATTCATATTTAGCACTCCCCCCCCTTAGTGACCCCGCATATAAATTTTGGGTCAAATTTGACACGTTGAGTCCAAAGTACCGTTAACCCACCGTAATCTACCGTGTGCTGTCAAAAATTGATTAAAGGACCTTAGATTCGTGTTAGCACTCTAAAGAAACGGTTTAAGCCACATCCATCTTAGCGTTAGGGAAGACTCTCTAGGCTTGCCGAGAGCCCTAAAGTTCATCCGAGAAAGACTGTCCGCTCACGCGGTCGGCGTGCGTATCGAGCGGCTGTCGCGAAGGCATTGTCCGGACTTGGAAATTGGTTAGCAGAAATATTAGGCGAATGGTGAATAATATCCCAATCAGGTGCTTGCAGTCATTCGAAAGCTCGTCCGAAATAATGCCTTTGCGATGGCCCCTTCACACGCACGCCGACCGCTTTGGCGGACAGTCCCATCTCGACAGACCTTATATCGTCAAGGCTGCGGTGACAAAGCCGGGCGGCGCTGAGTTGAAGCAGGCGCGGCGCGGCTGCACAGCGTGTATCAGATTGTCCCGCCACTGTCATTAAGTGTTTTCGCCAGCCTACTGCCCATATTGCTATAAATTTAAGGATCAAGAAGTCGAACTGTGCTAGGGATATGGGCAGCAGGCTAGCAGAATCACCTGTTGCGGGGGCAATCTAATACAAGCCGCGCTGCACGGCCGCGCCGCGCCCGCTTCAACTTAGCGTCGCCCGGCTTAGTCATCGCAGCCTTGACGGTATGTGTGCAGTATATTTGTTCCAAATGGAATTCATTCCGAATATCCGACTTTTCGACTGTAGTCGGATATCGCACTTTTTCGAATATTCGACTTTTCGACTCTAGTCGGATATAGCACTTATTCGAATATTCGACTTTTCGACTGTAGTCGGATATGAGACTTTTTCGAATATTCGACTTTTCGAATAAAAAGTCGACATTCTTATCCGACTGAAACAGTCGCATACTCATCCGATTATTCGATTCGGAACAAGTATAGTGTGCAGGTTGTTCATCACAATTTGTTCAGATCAAAATTTTTCAAGAAAAATTTCAGTAGTTTCAAAATATCAAGAATTAGAAAAAAACGTGTAAAACAAGTTGAAATAAGAACTTGAAAAGACCGTTTCTGTGTTTTTTCAAAGGCGGCCAACTGGGCACTGGATGGAATTTATTTATTTATTGATTACGCTACATAAGGTAGACGTTATAGAAAAAAAATCGCTCATTCGTATATCAACTAAATTTGCCAATCCTTCGACTGAGCACCTAATACGGAATATTTCCTGGGTGTTGCGTATTGATGAGAACACCTTATTCTCTATTCCGGAGCCAGATTCACTTTGCTCCATCGCGTGCGTGTGCGGAGCGAGAGGAGAGACTGTAATACAGCTTATGGGAGAAGGAGACGCAGCATATGCACGCACACGCACGCAATCGAAGGAAATAAATTTCACTCCGAATAAGGAAGTACTTCAAGTTTTGTTCCTACTCTTGAGCAACTGAGAATCATTGTTTGCATTGCAAGCGTGTCCCGTCTTGTGTTTTGTGTGTGCTTGCCCCCGCAGTGTGTTCGTGTACTTTGATGATTGCGAGCTGTTGGCTGGCTCGTCCTAAGTATGAAGTCTGAGGCTCAACAGAACCCGCATAATCAGTCAAACGGATGTTTTCTTGAACAACTGCAACTGATGGGGCTCTGTCCGTTCCATGTGTTTCAAAATGATGCATTTCTCTCACTGATTTGCAGTGGAGAACAGAGGCTGGATTCATCATTGCGTTAACCCGGGGTTTTTGATTTTATGCTGGGTTCAGCGCCCGGATCAGCGCGTAGGTGCATGCCCTAGACCCAACCCAAATCGACAAACCCAGTGTCAACGCAATGATGAATCCGGCCTTGGAGCTGAATGGGTTCAGGCGGTTGGGACAGGATTCGGTTAACGATCTTTACCAGTGTGGGCTTAACATCTTCTGGCTCCATTGCATATTAAGTGATTAACGGTGATCTTTAAAGGCTCAGTACACGCAATAAAATAGTTCAGTTTCTGTGATTTCAGTTTTAGTGCCTATTTGAGATGAAAGGCACGCGTGGCGCAGTGGCAAGAGGCGCAACTGGAGATTTCTATTAGAATGCTAGAACAATAGTGTTCCAGAATACGGGCTTCGCTGGCTTCTTCAAAATTTGAATATTGGGTGTAAGCAATTCTAAAAAACTCACCAATATTGTTTGTCAATTTTTTTATTTATTTACTTATTCATTAATTTTTGTTTGTTCATTCATTTTATGAATTTCTCTAGTATAGTTTTTTAGTCATTCAAAAATCATACATTTATTCTTTTCTATTTGTTTGTTCGGTTATTCTCTGTCTACTCGTTTATTTATTAAATTATTATTTTTTATTTATTCACTGATTTGTTCATTTATATTTCTATCAATCTACTTATACATATTTGCTCAGTCGTTTGTTTATTTACGCGTTTTTTTTTGAATTCCATTACTTAATGATCGATATGGTTGAAATTTGGATTTTTCTGGTACTAAACGCTTCTATGAATTTCACCAGTTTAGTTTTTTAGTCATTCAAAAATCATACATTTATTCATTTCTATTTGTTTGCTCGGTTATTCTCTGCCCACTCCTTTAATTATTTAATTATTTATTTTTAATTTGTTCACTCATTTGTTCATTTATATTTCTATCAATCTACTTATACATATTTGCTCAGTCGTTTGTTTATTTACGCGTTTTTTTTTGAATTCCATTACTTAATGATCGATATGGTTGAAATTTGGATTTTTCTGGTACTAAACGCTTCTATGAATTTCACCAGTTTAGTTTACTTATTGATCGATATGGTTGAAACTTTGATTTTTCTTGTACTAACCGCTTTTATGAATTTGACCAGTATAGTTTTTAGTCATTTAAATAATCATCCATTTATTCATTTCTATTTGTTAGCTCGGTTATTCTCTGCCTACTCGTTTATTTATTTAAGATTATTATTTTTTCATTTATTCACTCATTTGTTCATTTATATTTCTATCAATCTACTTATACATATTTGCTCAGTCGTTTGTTTATTTACGCGTTTTTTGAATTCCATTACTTAATGATGGATATGGTTGAAATTTACATTTTTCTGGTACTAACCGCTTCTATGAATTTCAGCAGTTTAGTTTTTTTAGTCTTTCAAAAATCAGGCATTTATTCATTTCTTTTTCTTTGCTCGGTTATTCTCTTCCCACTCCTTTAATTATTTAATTATTTATTTTTAATTTGTTCATTCATTTGTTCATTTACGTTTTATTAATCTATTTATATTTGTTAAGTAATTTATTTATTTACGCGTTTTTTTTGTGTCCCATTACTTATTGATCGATATGGTTGGAACTTTGATTTTTCTTGTACTAACCGCTTTTATGAATTTGACCAGTATAGTTTTTTAGTCATTTAAATAATCATCCATTTATTCATTTCTATTTGTTAGCTCGGTTATTCTCTGCCTACTCGTTTATTTATTAAAGATTATTATTTTTTTATTTATTCACCCATTTGTTCATTTATATTTCTATCAATCTACTTATACATATTTGCTCAGTCGTTTGTTTTTTTACACGTTTTTTTTGAATTCCATTACTTAATGATCGATATGGTTGAAATTTGGATTTTTCTGGTACTAAACGCTTCTATGAATTTCACCAGTTTAGTTTTTAGTCATTCAAAATCATACATTTATTCATTTCTATATGTTTGCTCGGTTATTCTCTGCCCACTCCTTTAATTATTTAATTATTTATTTTTAATTTGTTCATTCATTTGTTCATTTACGTTTTTATTAATCTATTTATATTTGTTAAGTCATTTATTTATTTACGCGTTTTTTTTGTGGCCCATTACTTATTGGTCGATATGGTTGAAACTTTGATTTTTCTTGTACTAACCGCTTTTATGAATTTCACCAGTTTAGTTTTTTAGTCATTTAAATAATCATCTATTTATTCATTTCTATTTGTTAGCTCGGTTATTCCCTGTCTACTCGTTTATTTATTTAAGATTATTATTTTTCATTTGTTCACTCATTTGTTCATTTATATTTCTATCAATCTACTTATACACACAGTACCGAGCAAATTTTTTGCAAAGAAGACGTTTTGCGGCGTTTTTTGGGCTCACAAAGCGCCGCAACGAAATAATTTGCTTCAAAGTGGTCCAATTTCAATTTTAAAGTCGTTTCTGGATAGCTTTCATTGAGTTCTTAAACGACAGTGTAACGAAATGATGAATTCAACTCTCAAAGTACTTCTAAAAAAGCATATTTGCATCTCTAAATCCCTCTTTATGAACTGATCAGACGATCACTATAGCTAAAAACTTTCATGTTTTGACCTGCGGTCGATGTGATTTCGAGAAGGAAATACACCATTTCAACAAAATACCGGAGTTAAAACGGCTTTCTACGCATAGCATTACAATCGCCTCATTGAGAGGAACACAAAACTACCTGAAAAACTCAATTTTTTCAATTTTGAAGTGAGTTATGGCGCTGCGGCGCTTTGTGAGCGCAAAAAACGCCGCAAAGCGCTTTTTTTGCAAAAAAATATGCTCGGTACTGTATTTGCTCAGTCGTTTGTTTATTTACGCGTTTTTTTAAATTCCATTACTTATTGATCGATATGGTTGAAATTTGGATTTTTCTGGTACTAAACGCTTTTATGAAATTCACCAGTATACTTCTTTAGTCTCTCAAAAATCGTATATTTATCTATTTGTTTGCTCGGTTATTCTCTGCCCACTCGTTTAATTATTTAATTATTTACTTTTAATTTATTCATTCATTTGTTCATTTATATTTCTATTAGTCTTCTTATATTTGTTTATTATTTTATTTATTTACGCTTTTTTCATTACATATTGATCGATATGGTTGAAATTTGGATTTTTCTTGTACTAAACGCTTTTATGAGTTTCATTAGTATAGTTTTTTAGTCATTCAAAAATCATACATTTATTCATTTCTATTTGTTTGCTCGCTTATTCTCTGCCTTCTCGTTTATTTATTAAATTATTATTTTTTATTTATTCACTCATTTGTTCATTTATATTTCTATCAATCTACTTATACATATTTGCTTAGTCGTTTGTTTGTTTACTCGTTTTTTTGTATTTCATTACTTATTGATCGATAGGGTTAAATTCTGGATTTCTTTAGTTCTAAATGCTTTTATAAAACGCACATGTGTTGTTATTTACTTTTTTACTTGTTCAGTTATTTATTTATTTATTGTTCGTTTAATTATTCCTTTACATTCATTTTCTTTCCAATTATCTTTTTATTTATTTATATTTGTTCATTCACTTATTTAATTTCGCTTTTTTGTGTATTTCATTTCTTATTGGAAGGGTTGACTTTTAGATTTTTTTTTCATACAGACCGTTTTTGTAAATTTTACTAGTATCGTTAATTATATTTCACTCGTTCATTTATTCATTTATCTATTTATTTATTTATTTGTATATTTATTCGTTCATATATTTAGGGTTTTATTCCTTTATTTTTTATTATTTTGATCATTTATTTATATTTGTCTGTTCAATCATCTATTCATGCGTGGTTGTGTAATTCATTACTTTTTGACTGACAGTGTTGGATTTCGGATTTTCGTGTACTTTCTTGGCGCAAAGTTCCTTCGTTTTTTCAATTGGGAAATGCTCACTAAATTTTGAAAATCATGCGGCATGTAATATACTGTGCTTCTTTGGGTCAAATTCCGGTCCGCAATTGCGTCTCGACACGCTTTGCGGCTGCGCGCATTCGAGTCGGAAGAGTTTCTAGCGGCGCAGCTGCCGTTCTGTTGACTCTACGTGGATTTTTGAAACTGGAAAGTAAACAGAATTGTAGAAAACTGTATAAAAAAGCCATATCGAGTCGGCTTTGGCCCTGGAAACTCGACTGGCTCGAGCGCGTGCGGCCGCAAAGCGTGCCGCGACGCAATTGCGGACCGGAATTTGGCCCAGATAAGCACAGTATACTTTTGAAAATGAATTATTCATTTGTCTTTTGGCTATTCTTTTTTTTGTCGTTTTCCGATTCGATAAATTGTGGGGTAAAAAAGAGGCTAAGCGTCATTGACCTGAAATCGCCTCTAAAAATTTTGCCTTGAAAATTGGATTGAACAATTTTTTTCTCGGACAACGTACATATTTTCCGCCAAACGACGTATAACATGATGTCGATGTTTTTGAAATTTGCTTTGCATTTTCAAGTGAGCGTATCCTATTGTCCGTGAATAGTTGACTCATTAATGACCGCCCGCTAAACGCTCGCTTGTGACGCCATCCATTGATCTTGCCCGTATTGATTGATGGCGCGTCACGCGAGCTGACTGCGGCCTTCGTCAGTCGCTCACGGACATTGAAAGAGGCACATTGACTGCAACTTCTAGTCAAAATGAGTTTTCGTGAGTTTCAAACACAGTATTTTCCCCTGCAAAATAATGATAATGGATTCTCAGATTAGATTTGCTATTGATTTCTGCGTCAGAAAACTGGGCCTTATTTTGATTTAACAATCAATAAAAAATCATTTGTTCTATCTACAACATTCCTTTCGATCAACAAATATGTATTAAAATTTGTCGAAACTTTGAAAAAAAAAGCAGTTAGCACTTTCTAATTGAAAAGATTCCTTTATTCATATTATGGCAATTTCAACTTGTATTTCTCGGAAGATCTGGTTACATGTATAAATTTTTGGAAAAAAAATTCCTTATGGACCGCTGAGATGTGCTCATTTGTTCATTTTTGTGAAAGTGAAAATCTAATAAATCGGAATTTGCCTAGCAGAGGAAGATTATTCACATTCTCAGCGGAAATTAGTAATTGAGGTCTAAATATTCTGTGAAATGTCTAATTAAATTGATTTTTTCAGAGAACTTCGAAAATTTGAATTTCACTGTTTGCATTCAACTCTAGGGAGAATATTTTCAAAAACCTGGGATTCAAAAAAAAAAGGCCAATGTCATCCTAGAACATAACGAAACCCGTGGAATTGTTTATCTTTCTAGGATTTTTATCTTGGCAGTCTATGATTTTTACACTGGATGCAGAGAATATCGCGCCTTTCAGGAATAGGCTTTAAACAGTGTTTGAAACGGGAATTTTTTAAGATTTTTTCTTTCTAATTAATGCATGCGTTTACAATTTTTTCGTCTCTGTATTTAGCTTTTAGGTTATTTATTAGCCTGTGCGCTGAATTATTCTTGAATCTACATTTTTTTGTTCTGCAAGAGTAACAGAAGCTTAAAAGTAAAATAAAGTGCTATTGAAATTGTTGCTATTGATTAAGAACAAAATCGGCAAATGAACTTCAGATTCGTGAAAAGCGCCTCAAAAACCCCTGGAAGGTTTTGAGCTAAATTCGGAACATTTCGCTTAAACGCTTTCAAAATCCTCTAATTGATATAAGTAAACGCCCAACCGAAAATCCGTACGAATGGAAAACGCTATCACTCTCGGCAAAGTTTGAAGATCTGCTTTCACTCACCCAAACTTGGCCGATGAACACGATTACAAAGTCCGTTTCCGGATTTCAGAAAGATTGCGGCGCGTCTTATAACATTTTTTTTCAGAGTTTTATTTTAGGCTGCTGCAAATGGCTTAATCGGACCCTACATAAGTCCAAAATTGGGTATAGAAAAGCACATTTCATTTTGAATGACCAGGTTGACTAATAGTAGTTTCCTTGTGATATGTGCGTGAAGTTTCTGGTTTATGTGCATTTCCGTTTCTCTTCTGCAGTATTTCGGAATTTGCACATTTTATTATTTTATCGATTATGGATAACGCTAGCTGAATGATGAAATATTAAAATCACAAGGAATTTGTAGTTAGATGATTTGCTACTCAGATAGTCTTTAATAAATGCACATGCTTGTGGGTGAATTAAATAAGTTATGATATTTTGCATTCAAGAATAGGGAATAGGGAAAACCTATGAAAAAATCCGATGTAAGCCTAGAACATGACGAAACTCGTGGAATTGTTTATCATTCTATGATCCTTTCGTAGGAGGTACAGAACATCGTGCCTCTTCAGGAATAGGCTTTAAACAGTTTTTGGAACGGGAGTTTTTTTAGATTTTTTCTTTCTAATTAACGCATGCTTTGACGATTTTTTCGTCTCTGTTTTTAGCTTTTAGGCTATTTATTAGCCTAAGCGCTGCAGTATTCTTGAATCTGCATATTTATTGTTCTGTGAGAGCAACAGAAACATAAAAGTAAAATAAAGTGTTCCTAAAGTTGCTGCTATAGAATAAGAGTAACGTCGACAAAAGAACTTAACATTCGTGAGAAGTGCCCCAAAAACCCCTGGAAGGTTTTGAGCTAAATTCGGAACATTTCGCTTAAACGCTTTCAAAATCCTCTAATTGATATAAGTAAACGCCCAACCGAAAATCCGTACGAATGGAAAACGCTATCACTCTCGGCAAAGTTTGAAGATCTGCTTTCACTCACCCAAACTTGGCCGATGAACACGATTACAAAGTCCGTTTCCGGATTTCAGAAAGATTGCGGCTCGTCCTATAACATCTTTTTCAGAGTTTCATTTTAGGCTGCTTCGTATGGCTTAATCGGACCCTACATAAGTCCGAAAATGATTATAAAAAAGTACACTGTATTCGGAATGACCAGGCTGACTAATAGTACAATACCCGCGCTAAGTTTTGTAAAAACGGGGAGCATCAGGCAAACTTGGCAAAAAAGCGTCCGATGCATGTAACTTTCTTGATTGAAGCCTTTTTCGAGTTTTGAAAACGCTATCATATTCACAGGTCAAATTGCTACCTGATTATGTGACTTGTAGGCCGAAGTTCCCAAAAATCGCTTTGTTTTTGAAGGAAATAGTGCAATCACTTCTCAAAAACGTCGCAAGCGGCGTAGTGCGGCGAAATTTTAAGCAGTATTTGTACAAGTAAGGGAAGAGCAATCTGTATGCTTTCTTCATAAATTAGGTGCTGATGAAAGAATCTCATGGTTCATGTTGGTTGAATTTTTCGAAATTGTTCATTTAAGAGTCCAGGGTTTTCGCAACAGAACTCCGACTTTTCAGGTAGTTCTCAAGCTTGTCTAATGAAGGAATTCGGAAATTCAACCAACACAAACCTTGAGATTCGTTCACCTGCAGCTAATTTGTGAAGGAAGCATACAAATTGCTCTTCTATCACTTGTAGAATTACTACTCGAAGTTTCGCCGCACTTTGCCGTGCGCGACGTTTTTGTGAAACGACCGCAAAAATAATTTCACTCGAAAACAGAGCTATTTTAGGGAACTTCGGTCCGCAATGCACATTTATATGTAGGAATTCGAGCTGTGAATCTGATAGCGTTTTCAGATTCGAAAAACGTCTTCGTTCAAAGAACTTACATGCATCGGACGCTTTTTTGCCAAGTTTGGCGAATGCTCCCCGTTTTTACAAAACCTAACGCGTGTATTGTAGTTTCCTTGTGATATGTGCGTGAAGTTTCTGGTTTATGTGCATTTCTGTTTGTCTGCTGCAGTACTTCGGAATTTGCACATTTTATTATTTTATCGATTATGGATAACTCTAGCTGAATGATGTGATATTAAAATCACAAGGAATTTGTAGTTAGATGATTTGCTACTCAGATAGTCTTTAATAAATGCACATGCTTGTGGGTGAATAAATAAGTTGTGATATTTTGCATTCAAGAATAGGGAATTTAAAACCTAGGAAAAAATCCGATGTCGGCCTAGAACATAACGAAACTCGCGGAATTATTTATCTTTTTGAGATTTTTATTCTGGCGGTGTATCGCGATGCAATGTCGCGCCTTTTCAGGAATAGGCTTTAAACAGTTTTTGAAACGGGAATTTTTATGATTTTTTCTCTTTCTAATTTCTGCATGCTTTGACATTTTTTTGTCCCTGTATTCAGCTTTGATGTTATTTATTAGCCCGTGCGCTGCAGTATTCTTCAATCTACATTATTAATGCTCTGTGAGAGCAAAGGAAGCTTAAAAGTGAACTAATAATAAATTAAAAATGTTGCTTTCGACTAAGAATAAATAAAGAATAATTTGTCTTGATATTCAGTAGATCTACTTACATGTGAGTATATGCCTTAAACATATTACGTTGTTTAGGTTCAGAAGAAAGTTAAAAGTTTCGTTGAATTTTTAGTGAAGAATTTCTTAATCAAACTTGAACAAAACTAATTTTGTGTAAGATACATAGTAAGTCTCGTTCTCCCTCTATTTTTTTCCGCTTTTTTTCAGTCGTTTGTTTGCTATATAGCTTTAGGACCACTTCTTTCCAAGAATGAGCTTTGATCAGTTCTTGAAATGCTTTAATTTTTTTCTTGAATTTGTTTGTGTTCTAATTTAATCATGGCTTAACAAACTTTCCGTTATTTATATGCTGCGCCGCGAGCGAACAAACTTAAATTGCCTCTGAAAGAGAAGATATTTTAATACCCAATGAAACTTTTATTTTTTAGCTATTCAAATGTTTTATATTCGAAGATAAGAAAAACATTAATAAACTTTATATATGTACGTATTTACATACAGTTAGGTCCGTGGCTGGCTTACTCAACAAGAAAACATTCGAATCTCACCCGCGGCTGGCGGTAAGGTAAACTGACCAGCTGCGCTCTTCTCTCGGCCTGAATCCATTAGCTGGCCGGCGCACGCGGCCGCCGCGCCAGCCGCGGGTGAGATTTGAATTCTTTTTTAGGAAGTAAGCCTTATAGTTAGACCAAACTATACATGTAGTAGTGCAGTGTGGTCCGTGGCTTGTTTCCTCAAGAAAAAACATTTAACTTCAAATCGCGGCTGGGGCGGCGGTTTAAATCTCAGCGGCGGTTGTTAGTAATTACCAGTCAGCCGCGGGTGAGAGTTAAATGCTTTTTTCTAAGAAGCAAGCCTTATAGTTAGACCAAACTATACATGTAGTAGTACAGTGTGGCCCGTGGCTTGTTTCCTCAAGAAAAAACATTTAACTTCAAATCGCGGCTGGGGCGGCGGTTTAAATCTCAGCTGCGGCTGTTAGTAATTACCAGTCAGCCGCGGGTGAGATTTAAATGCTTTTTTTAGGAAGCAAGCCTTATAGTTAGACCAAACTATACATGTAGTAGTACAGTTAGGTCCGTGGCTTGTTTCCTCAAGAAAAAACATTTAAATTCAAACCGCGGCTGGGGCGGCGGTTTAATTCTCAGCGGCTGCTGGCTAGTTATTACCAGTCAGCCGCTGGTGAGATTTAAACCGCCGCGCCAGCCGCGGCTTGAATTTAAATGTTTTTTCTTGAGGAAACAAGCCGCGGACCTAACCATTCATACGAAATACTGTTGCTGTTATCTATAACGTCCTGTATTTTCAGAAATCAGCTTTGATCATTCCATTTTAAAAAATTAGGAAATTTTAGCGATTTTTTATCCGCTTGCTCATTCGTTGCTTAATTAACGTCATTTTATATGGATATTTACTTGTGCTGTGAGATCGGATTCTTGGCTAGAATTTTGTTGAAAAGTACTCGGAATTGCCTAAATGCCTTTGCGAGGACAGGTTCCGTCTGATGCATGCTGTCGAGCAGAGAACCTTCAGTTGTGTGTTGTGGTCAGTTGCGCGTGCAGTTTTTCGATGGTGACGCCATCGGATGGGAACTGGCCTTTGTGGCGGTGAGAAGGAAGCCTTCTGAATTGTACGACGTTGGTTCACAGAATGCAGCCATTAGACACGGCCTATTCCATGTTTTCCACCCACAATTAGACGCTTTTATGTGAAAGCGGCATGATTTATGGCTCGCGCGCAGTGAATCGTATTCGAATTCAAACGCTCTGTGCTGAGAAATTGATCACTGTCAGGGGTTTTTCCCCTAGGGTTCTATAAGTGCAATAATAAGTGTTATATAATAGTCATGTTTTTTTTCTTCTATTTTAGTGTTCTGTGGTGTGGGATCCATCTTTCTCTCTAGTTGCATGAATGACCGACTAATATAAAGTCCGTTTGAACGAGACTGTCCGCCCACGCGGTCCGCGTGCATGTCAGACAAGCGGGCGAAGGCATTTTAGGGATCTGCAAATCGATTAGCACCTAAATAGTGATTTTATCCCATTTTTCATCTGCAATTAGATACCACGACGATATGGCTCGAGGCGAATTCTCCTTACAAGGGAATGACTAGAACGGGCGGCCAGAGCTGTCCATACACCCATGTTTTTCTGATAGACTGTACAATACCCGCGCTAAGTTTTGTAAAAATGGGGAGCATTTGCCAAACTTTGCAAAAAAGCGTCCGTTGCATGTAACTTTTTTGAACGAAGACGTTTTTCGATTCCGAAAACGCTATCATATTCACAGCTCGAATTCCTACATAGTAAATGCACTGTGGACCCAAGTTCCCTAAAATCGCTTTGTTTCGGTCGTTTCACAAAAACGTCGCGCGCGGAAAAATGCGGCGAAACTTCGAGTAGTAATTGTAGAAGTAATAGCAGAGCAATCTCTATGTTTTCTTCGTAAATTAGATGAAAGAGTGGGACTATCTCGAGATCTGTTCAAATTAAATTTTCGAAATCCTTCATTAAATACTCTCGGAAGCTTCCTGAAAAGTCGGACTTTTGTTGCGAAAGCTCCAGACTAATAAATGGAGGATTCCGAAATTTCAAGCTGCACAGATCTCGAGATAGCCCCCACTTTCATCCAACTCAAAGAAAACATAGAGATTGCTATTCTATTACTCCTACAATGACTACTCAGAGTTTCGCCGCACTTTGCCGCGCGCGACATTTTTGCGAAACGACCGCAAAAACAATTTTACTCGAAAACAAAGCGATTTTAGGGAACTTTGGTTCAGAATGCATATTTTTATGTAGGAATTCGAGCTGTGAGTATGATAGCGTTTTCAGAATTTAAAAACGTCTTCATTCAAACAAGTTGCATGCATCGGACGCTTTTTTGCCACGTTTGGCAAATGCTCCCCGTTTTTACAAATTTTAGCGCGGGTATTGTACCTTCTGGATGCTCGTAAGAACCCCGTTCTAGCTGCCCCAGTAATAGTGGAATTGAAATATGGGCCTTTTTTTGGAATGAGATCGAAACGGTGAGAATGGTGAGCGTTGCCAAGTTGGCCGAGTGGTGTAAGGCGCGGAATACCAGCTGCGACTCCAGGGTTTGATCCTCTCTACTGAAAATGATTTCGCCCTGATGTTTTACCAGTCAAACAACTGCGCGCGGTATTTTAAAGGCAGGGTTCGCGATAAAAACGACTTTTCAGCTCTGTTCATAAGAATGTAGATTTGGCCATCACAAAAAAGAAAAAAAGTGAAAAAACCCGGAAATTCCCCGGAAAAACGCCCAAAAACAAAGTATAACGGCTAATTACTGGTGTTGGCCGGCCCCCTAATTAATGCAATTTCCAATAATGCTTGCTTATCCGACATTTATTTCGGTGTTAAAGTAATCAGTAGTCTCCAGAAATGTTCAGAAATTACTTAAGAAGCAAAATAAAAGCTGAAAAAACAGGCTTTTACCCAAATTTCGATAATTAGGGGCGGGAGGACACCAAGCCATAACTTTATCCTGAGCGTTTTTTCTCCAATTTTTTACTTATTTTCGCTTTTGTGATGGCCAGATCTACCATTCTACGGTGATAGCACAACAACCGATTTTATCGAGAACCCTGCCTTTAAGGCAGCTTATCGGCAATAACTGTCATAGAGAAGAAGAACAACCATTTAGACGAGCAAAACGCGGAGACGAAATTTATGATAAAAAATCTTTTTCTATGACGTTCTGCTAATTTTACAGTTCTTCAGTCGAAAAATAAACATGCAATAGCTGCAATATCAGTTCAAATCGATATGTTTTCTGCTCGACATGAGTTTCTACCATGCAAATCGTACCTGGACCACGAGCACCACGCATTCAAGCATATTCTTGTTCTCTCCACCAAATTCTGGTCCGTAATTACGGACTACGGCTATTGCATCATGCGGCACGTGTTAATCGTGCTGGGACCATTTGGTCGCCCTTCTCCCAACAGCCGTAGTCCGCAATTGCGGACCGGAATTTGGCCCAGAGAACGACAGTAAGTATAAATGCCTTTGGTATTGATTTCTCTTACCGTGTGATCCTTTTCAAAGTATTTATCATTTTTCCCATGCTAAATTTTCTCCATAAATTCTTATATCAATACCGCTGGCAACTTTTCGTATGGAAAGACACTTGGGCGAGATTTTGCAGCAAAGGGCACTACTACAGGACTCGATGGAAGTCAGGTCTCTTTCAGAGTACGATCGCTGATCGCCGCGATGGCGCGTCTGAATGCAGATCGACGTGCGACGCGATCTCGATCGATGCTCATGATTATCATCCCATCGCGTCGCACGGCGATCGAACTCTGAAAGTGGCTACAATTGGCTACGGTACCTAAATGACATTATATGTACGTACCTTAGTCAACCAAAAATTTCTAAGCAAAGCTCATATTAGTGTTCAGCGCCCCGGAAACCCTTCTAGGCGAAGTTTGAGCAAAAAATGACCTTGCGAGCCCAATTGGGGTTGGCCCAATTCCATTTTTCTGGCTGCAGAGGTTAGAAATAAACAAGTTCATCCCAAACTTAATTCGGGGGAGGGGGGGATTCTTGGGCGTAGAACACGATTCTGAGGTCAGATTGTTGTTTTTCTCTATGTTATGACAGGTAACTGTAGCTTAATGGTATTATGCCTAAAGGGCTCTTCACTTTTAGGTTGATAATGATTACTATCCGGGCAGCTAGGATGGGATTTTTATGCCCAACCGGGGGATAGCACAATCGAAAACATGACTTAATGGTTAGTTTTGGCAACCCTGTCTGGTCATTTCTTTGTTAGAAAAACCCGTGTCAGATTTTTTTCTTTGGAGAATACATGTGCGCATCGACAAGTGTGCATGAGTGTGTATGTATGTGCATGTTCAAGGAACTGGTGAGAGAGTTGAGGCAGTAGAAAAAGTTCTTGAAAGGAAGACGTTCTAGGATGGCTGTAGATAGGCACAAGGTCAGGTGAGTTGGTCTTGAGAGTTTGCAATGGGTTGCAAAAGCTTTGAATACGTTACAGGAACAGTTACTGGTTACCAAACTGGTCAGCATTTATACATGCTAAAGACGTGTTTAAAAGAAGCTGAAGCCATTTTAGAGTATAGCTGGGCTTTTATTGCTTCATCGATTAATCGATCACCGTAATCCGGAATTTCCCAGTTTTCGATTAACCAAATATGTACATTTCCCGAAGAAACCAAACACAAATAAAGATTAAGCGAATTTTCCGATGTACTGAATTGAATATCTAAGAAAGCGATTAATTTGCAATATAAAATTTATTGAGCATTCGGAAGTCCCCCAAGAAGAGTAAGAACGGAAGAACGACAAAAAGCGACCAGGAAATGGGTAGATTCTAGTGGACCGGCCAACCCATTGGATCACCCCGCCCACGTCATATAACAGTTGTCCTGCGTTCGTTTCACCAGAGGAACAGTTGCCGATTTTCTGGAATTTCTTTGTCGCGAAAGATTCTAACATCTGAGCATGTGCATTGGCTCATCTTATTTTTTAAGAGTTTTCACTGCAGGAAACAGAAAACAAAGAAGTCGTTTACCTAAAAATTTCAAAGCTCAAAATCATTTGCGACGTTTGATTTGACGCTTTGTCCGCAGTCTCCCGAAACACACCTGCGACACGCAGTCTCTAAGTTTTCCCGCAATCTGCGTCTGTATGTGTAAAGGTTTTCGTTAAAGTGCACCTAACCGACCAACAATTCTTCGTCATAGGTCACCTGGTACACTTCATTGGGAAAGTGGTCGGATTGATATTTGTGTTTCTTTATGTTACTTGCTCTTAGCATGTACATATATGGTCAGGTCCGTGACTTGTTTCCTCAAGAAAAATCATTTATATCTCAACCGCGGCTGGTTTAAATCTCACCGGCGGCTGGCTGGCATTTACCAGCCAGCTGCTGGTGAGATTCAAATATTTTTTCTTGAGCAACCAAGCCATGGACCTAACTATGTCTACAATTTCCTGAACAGGCTAGTAACTAGTGACGACTTTTTGTAACCTGTTAAAAGAACCCATTGCAAACATTCACAACCTTTCAACGTGCCTGACCTTGGGTCTGTTTATAGCCGGCCGAAAACGTCTTCCTTTCAAGAACTTTTTTCCACTTCCCCAACTCTCACCAATTCTTCAAGTGCATACATACATACTCATGTATGTACTCTTGTTGGTGCATACTTGTAATTTCCGGGAGAGAATAAAAATTTGGCAAGGTTTTTCCAGGGAGAAAACTGGTCTCAAACGATTTCATCGTGGTATCGAATTCTAGGGCAGAGCCTCCTTTTATAAATAAAAAACAGTGAATATAGATATATCCTTTGTGTCGGATTGTTCAACAGACCAGGGTCTGAGTTCATAAAAATAATAATAGGCTTTTGAGACAACTGAAGGGCAGTGGATAAGTGTGAAATATTAACACGTATGTTCCATCACATTCAATTAGGTAGCCGCGACGCTCCTTGGCGGGAAAAAGTGATGCGCGGGAAAACCAGGAGATGATTGCTACCGATCGAATAATTTCGCGCCCATATGGCACGGAGTATACGCATCGACCAGAAATAGATTCAGAATAAGTAGTTTGATCAAGTCTCAGAAGAGAATAAAAATTTCAAATGATTAAAAAAAGGAAAATAAACTTAGAAGGGAGTCTTTGTAGAATTCATACGTCTAGTTATGTGTCTAAGGCGTCGTTTATACTTCCGCCGCCGAGCGGCGCGGCCAAGTGCAGCACTGTGATATCGATCGTGCCACTCCGTGTGATCAATATTAGGGGTCGTTTATACTTGCGCCGCCGAGCGGCGCGGCCGAGTGCAGCCCTGTGATATCGATCGTGCCGCTCCGTGTGATCAATATTAGGGGTCGTTTATACTTGCGCCGCCGAGCGGCGCGGCAGAGTGCAATCCTGTAATATTGATCACGCGGCGCGGTACGATCGATACCATAGGGTTGCATTTCGCCGCGCCGTTCGGCGGCGGAAGTATAAACGACCCCTTACAGAAATGCACTATGCCGCGCCGCTCGGCGGCGGAAGTGTAAACGACCTGTAATGTTTCGAACAGATTCACAGCGCTGAAAGGCGCCCCAGCGTGTCGTGAAGCAGTATCGATCCTGCGGCGCGACACGATCGATTCTCCTCCATTGCATGATGCCGCGCCTTTCGGCATTGGGACTCTATTAGGGCCCTAATAAATTGTCTATACTCCCGTCGCCGAGTGGCGCGGTACAGTGCATATTGCAGTGTTGATCACGCGGCTCGATCCATATTAAAGGATAGCATTTCCACTCGGCGGCTTGATGTATAAATGACGCCTAAGGTTCGGTTTAACTATTTCAATGTTTAGTGTTTTGTCTATCTTATATCTTTCAGGTTAATCTTACACATGCATTGTTATTATTTGTATTCTTATTTTTTTAATTGTCTTCGAAAGTATCTTCTGGGCACGCCACAATATGTATTTACAAGACAGAAAGTCACTGGAAGTTTTTCTTGGCATATGTCACAGGTCCATATCAACTTAGCTGAATAATAAGCCGATTTTGTTGTCTATGAACGTACTTATTTGAATCTCAGAAAAAAGGGCCCTCTCATCTTGCCCTTGCATTTTCCATTATAGATGCGGTCGTTCGAGGGGACGTATTCTGAGTCTAGAATTCAATAAACCAATGAGAAATTATTGCATTAAAAAAGTCTTTGTTATTGGGTGGACCCCCAAGAAGATGTTCTAGGAATGTATTGCCTTCAAAGGCAAACTGCGGTCAAATTTCCGAAATTCGGGTTTGCTACCTCGGGCTGGCCTATGTAGCTGACCGCCGTCTGTACGTTACATAGATTCTAAATTCTTATCTTCGGAGAAAACAGACTCGAAGTCAGGGATGACGGTATTCACAGAATGACATGGCCAGAATGACCGAAATTTTCACGGCAATTTTGAAGAGTGCGCGCACGATGGTTCAAACATGGACGATGTATACACTTTTTCAACACAGCGTTTTAGGGAAATGGCTCTGCCTGTAGCATACGCTCCGACTCAGCGGAAAATCTCGAAATTCAGACCGGGCCCTCCCTTTAAAGGCACAGTTCACCCTCAGATATGAATTTTGAGATTTTCATGTAATTGTGTAGAAGACCCCTCGTGTATAACATGTGCCGAATGCCAGATCTCAATTCCTTTGAATAAGCGAGATATATGTAAGCGACCACCACAGGCCCGACCCCCTAACAGATTTTCGAACTCGATAGCGACTCGATGGATGGATGAATTCCAACTAGTCGTCGCTCTTCAGTCCATTAGGGGTCGTTTCTACTCCCGCCGCCGAGCGGCGCGGCACAGTGCATTCCTGTGATATTGATCACGTGGCGCGGCAAAATTTTATGAAGATTTTGGAAACAGCTCCGTTCATAGATCCATCTTGAAGGGCAAAAATGTTATGAGCGAAGAACAGGTACTTTTGTCAAAAATCGCTTGGAAAAACCTGTCGAAAAATTTAGACTCCAAGACAGCTTAAAGGAAATTTCTCATGACCTGGGCAGATCATTTCATTAAGAATAGTGATTGTTTAAATAAGGTCATCTAATGAAAAAAATGTTTCAAAATTATTTATCAAAAATAAAAATAGATTGAATGCAAGAAGAAGAGAATTAAGAAAAGTCAAATTTTGAAGTTGCAGGTCTATAGGGAACCTTCACCATTCTACACTCAGGTATCCTAAAAGACCTTCACCTCTCTGACCGCTGTCTCCACCCTAACGAACCTATGGCTGGAAGTACTGTGATCCCTGACTTCAAGGCTGTTCTCTCTGAAAATATGTAAAGACCAATATTTTGTTAAAAGTCCACATAGTTTTCAGCTAGTCTATGTGACCCGATTTTTTTCTGCCTTTTCACTTATCTTCGCTTTTTTGATGATCACACCTACTTTTCTCATCAGAATAGCACAACAGCCGTTTTTATCGCGATCTCAGAAAAATGAATACAAGTTACTTGTGAATCAAAGGGCCGGAAAAAAGTTACCTGTAACATATCTGAGCCGATGTAAGTTACTTGCGACTTATCTCAGGTCATTCAAGTTACATGTAACAAATCGGTGGGATACTACGAGCGCTGCGCCTCCGATATGTTACATGTAACTTAAATGGCACAATATAAGTCGCAAGTAACTTAAATCGACCGAGATTCCAAGGCTGATGTACGACGCACTGGCGGGGTCAGCCATACCACTGGCATTGCTGTTGGTTCAGTTACCCAAGGTTGAGGTACTTGACCCCATACCAGCCGGGAAGGCCCTGCACAGCTTTTTTTTGGCGTAGTGTGTGACCTGGGACGCGCCCTCTGCGTCGCATGTCGTCTGCGTCACGTGATGGCCACGCATAATGAAAATTCAAATCTAAGTTACATGTAACATAAGTGTAACTTACATGTAATATAAACGTAAGTTACTTGAGACATTCGAGTAAGTTACATTCATATTACAAGTAACTTGTTTTGGTTCCTCTGAGATGCGTGCCTTTGACCCTACCTTTTCTGAAATCCTCGTCCCTAATCCAGCCAGCGAAATGTCGGCCGTCTTTGCTAGATGTCGCGCAAAGTCAACATGATTTCAATTTACTTTTCCTTGTCCCGTACTCGTGTCCCGTCTTGTTGACGAGGAACGAGGTCTTTTCTACGTCTATAAGCATCTTATTTGATTTTCGGAGAGGAGGGGGGGGGGCGGTCAGAGCATGGAAATGCTATGCTGTCCTCAGTGAATGAACATGCGATAAACTGGATTTGGTTAGGGATTGTGACGGCGAAGTTTTTCTGTCGGCGAGTGTTTTTTCCCTCAGGATCACGTCAAAGGCCCTATTCATGCCTATTCACTGGCACGAGCAGCTTTTCTGCAGCAGAGGAGTTCAAGCTCTGGCCGCATTGTTTGCCTTCTCTCGCCACCCGGAATCGTTATCGGCTTATCCTTGATCGAGGGCGTCAAATGATAGCGAAATGATCCTAAAGATGATGAGGCAACAAATTGCCGAGCCAATGCGCTTCATTTGTGGGTTTTTGTCTTGTGAACAAAGAGAAGAAAGGCAGATTTGTTATGACTGAAAATTCGGAGAAATTTGAAAAAGTTATTGTTCGAGTTCCTCGTTCAAGTTCGAGGGGTATTCAATTCTGACAATCTAAAAAAACAGTGTTATTGGAACATGATTTGGCATTCACTCATCGAAAATAGAGTTGCTCGGAAGTTACGGAATAACGCCTTCGGGCCTAATCTGATCTTCGTGCGCGATCGAAACGGTTTTTGTACGCGGTTGGTGCGAAAACAGTGGTTAAAGGCAGTGGTCACGACGAAAAACGTTATCGAAAAAACTACAAAAATCAGCTTAGATATAAAACAGCTCAAAAACTATGAAGGTAGCGGGGTGGAAAACGGGCTAGAATTAGAGTTATTAAGACCCTAAATTTCCAGTTTGTGCACAGGTGCACAGAAAGATCACAGTCTCATGCCAAGCAGTCGAAAATCATCGACACTCAGAGGAAGAAATAAATGCAAATTTACCTAATAAAGCAGTTGAACAATGAAAGCAAGCACTTCAACCAATGTTTTGACTAGATGTGTACATAAATCCGAAAGTTCATTGATTGAATTTCAAGATCAAGCCAGGTGATGTTCTCGATTTTAGAGATCATCGATGCCGATGATGTGGGGTGGACTCGTCCACCATCAAAAGACAAGAAAGTTCAGGCTTTGAATTTGGCCCAGAACAGCTATTTTTTTGCGATTTTTTCTTATAGGTTCTACTACTCTATACCCAGAAAAGGGTTTAGAGAGGAAAAGAAGACGAGCATATTTGAGCGCGACCACTGCCTTTAGGAATGCTACCTAACTAACAAGGGAAGTGTTTATAGCGGTAAACGCATCTGCAAAAACGACTTGTATTTTTAATATCTCTTGGGCCTCAATAGTAAAACTGCGCAGTACCCCGCCCCGAGCTGCAGGTTCCAAGAAGTTACAAGCTCAAAAAGGTAGTTTTTTTTTAGCTTTCTTTACCTTCCAAAAAGCGCGTTAGTTTTCGGAAAATCCAGAAACGGACCTCATAATTGTGTTCAGCGCCGAAAACTACCCCCCTGAGCAAAGATGGGGTGGAGACACGTTTCCCAAATTCTGTCCAGACTGAAAGCGTTTCGGACTTGTACGGATTTCCTTTGGGCGTTTATTTATACCAATTAGAGGGCTCTGGAAGCGTTTAAAAAAATGTTCCAGACTTGTCTTAAAGTTCTTCAGGGGGGTTATTTGGGGCGCTGACCACGAATCTGGGATTTGTTTGTCAAATTTCCGAAGTTTTCGACTTAATTCGTACAAGGCCTCCAATCGGGGGAAAATTTTATGGCAAAATGTGACTTTTTACGATTTCCAGAACGCTGCAATAGAAATGGCTCGAAATGTTTCTCTTTGGGTTATTTGGAATGATAAACACGAATCTAGAGTTCATTTGTAGATTTTTGACAGATTACGGTGGGTATACTGTAGTTTGGTCAAAGTCTCAGATTTGACTCGAAGTTTGTATACGGGGATTATTCGGGGTGCTGAATAAGAATTTAACGTCCGTGTGCCGATTTTCAAATACTAGCGTAGGTTTTGCTCCCGAAATGACATGGTACCTACCGTAATCTACATTAAACCCTAGAATTTCGACAAACGGACTCCAGATTCGTACTCACCACCCTAGGCTACCCCCGCGTTTTGAGCAGAATCCGAGAAAGTTTTTTGGAACTTAAAAAAATGTCTGATGGGGCACCCTCGCCTTTTCGCGAAACTTGAAAAACGCTTATATTTTCTAGAAAGCTGCAGCTCGGGGCGACACGCTGTGCAGTTTTACTATTAAGCCACAAGGGTACTAACAATACTGTCGTTTTCGCAGATGCGTTTACCACTAAAAACATGACCCTTGTCAGTTTGGGGATGGATTCTCGTTTGATGCTGGTACGCATAATGCAAAACGCGGTAAACTCCGCCTCTGCGGCAATAATGATTGAGAAAATTTTGCCGCAAACGAGGCATTTGCCGCGTTTGAGGTGTGGATACAACTTTCAGAAGAGTATCAATTGCTTGACTAGGCTGTTTGCCAGCGTTCTCATGTGCAACTAAGTCATCTTTTCGCTTCCCCCTGATTCCGTAATGTCAGTACTCCAATCTAGCTGGTGGTGGTCGCTAGGTGACCGAGAGGCGAGAGGGGAGGGCAAGTGAGACGCGGAGACACGAGCGAGTATAAGGCGGCGTTCAGAGTTTTTTTCCGGGGAGACGCCATGGTACAGATCAGTGCGACGTGAAATGCGCGTCGCGTAGGAATTCAGGTGTGAACGCTGGGCGAATACGCGCTATAGCGTACATATAGTTTACAGCAATGTTAGTAGGACCTGGTGAGGTTGCGGACTCGTGCTAAAACTACGGTAGAATCTGGCACTTTGCCAGATTTCGTCATCAATCGGCGCCAACCGTCGTCTCTCTGCGCACGAGAATATCAGCTGTGGCGCTGATCGATGACGAAATCTGGCAAAGTGCCAGACTCTACCGTAGTCTTAGTGCGAGTCCGCAACCGCACCATGTCCTTTTAACATTGCGGTCAACTGTAGCATTTCAACGCGATCGACGTGGAGCTATCATCATTTAGGCCTAGTGCATACTTCCCGCCACGGGCGATGCGAAATAGTGTCTGTCATACATATCGACCGAAAATCGATGTGGGTCACACGTACGGTCGCGCGTGGCGGGAAGTGTGCACTAGGCCTTACGGGCCGAATAGACTCCCGCCGCTGAAAGGCGCGGCAGCTTGCAATGGAGGGGAATCGATCGCGCGGCACCGCATGATTGATACTCCTCCATTGCATGCTGCCGCGCCTCTTAGCTGCGGGACTCTATCCGGCCCCTCACGCGTCAGATCCGATGTGTCGCGCCACTTCACTGTGAACACCTAGCGAAGACGCGACGCGATGTCGCGTGATCGATACGTGGGCTAATTATAACATCTTGTCGCACTGCGAATGAAGTCTGAACGCCGCCTAACACAATAGCGTGCCGCCTTCGGACGCTCTTATTCTTCCAGGACCTCCCTCTAAATCACCTAATAGCCGCCACCCTGATCTCGCCGTAGCTGGAAGTGCGGCGATTGTTGCTGCGGCAAAAGTACGAAAGGGGCGTTCTTGATAGTGAGCTTTCCGCGGGTTTCTTCTGCTCTATGGCTTTGCTGTTGAGCGCCTGCCAATAGAAAGAACCTATCACAAAGCCATAATTCAATTTATTTCATTCAACCATAAATTAAATTAGTCATATTGCAGAGTTATTTGTATTCTTTACCGTTTAGAAAACTTGTTAAGGTGTCTAACCAGTGTTGTAAAGCCTTCAGACTTTTCTAAAAGGTATGATTCTTGCGAGAATGTCATTGAGGTCAGAGGAGACGTGTTCCATTAAGGGATTTTGTCTTCCGGTTTGGACATTGTGGGCGTGTCTGCCCGTACTATCTTTTATCCAAAATGGTTTCCGACGAGAGAATGGTTAAAGTAGAAAAGTTATCCTACTCCTAAGAACTTGGTCGGGAAGGTGTTGTACAACTAACTCTATGAGGAAAGGTTGGCCAACAATGGTTTGTTCACGTCACATTTTAATAGGGGGTAGGGGCCCCCTACATACCGAGGGAGAAGTTGTCTCGCCTTTTGCGGCTCTAATTCCATTCGGGATCACTTCGCTTGACTTGAATATCGTGACGTGTCGAACTGAAAAAACGGGGCAACTCTTCCCTTTCTGTGTAGAGAGCCCCTATCCGTCCTAGTAGCACCTAACTAGAAGCATGCATCACGTCAGGTGGGACTCGCATTGCGTATCTGCAAGATGCCGCTTCGATTGCATATCATTGTGTTCCTTTCGTGGTGGTGGGCTCTCTAACACGCAAAGGTCACGTGGAGAAAATTGCCGTTCAGAACGAAATGCTAATTTCTAGGATCAATTTTTGATGGAAAATTCGAATTTGACCCTTCTATGTAGCTGCGCCTTCCTCTATGAGACTCCAGAGGTCAAAAAAAAATCCCGCTCAAATATCGTACAGAGGGATCATTTAGGGCGCTGAACACGAATATGAGTTCCTTTCTCAGTTTTTGGGCCATGTTATTGGGTTACGAAATGGTAATGTCATTTACCCACCGCAACATATTGCCAGGCGAGTAATTGGATCACTCACGTGATTCAATTATTCGACTGATGCTTCTTGTGTAATATCAATTCTGCGCCACTAGATTCAGGAAGTTCCTTGCATATTTATGGTATAAGGCAGGGTATTTTGAAGACCATCCTGGTCATCGAGACATTCGGTCAGCACTGTTTCACCCCTCACTTGGTAGGACTTGGTGGTTTTGATAGATTGCCAGAAATCAATTTCATTATTTGTTCTCGTTTGTTACTTTAGTTTTACCATTCCGGCCTCAATTATCATAGCTGCTCGGAGAATAATTATTATAGCTATGAATCTGCTACAGGAATAGTTTTTTTTTCACGTTAAAGGCAGTGTTCACGAAGAACAAACTCTTCATTTCTCTGCAGAAACGTGAGCTTTGGGTGTTTCTCATTAAGCCCTATGAACTAAGAAACGGCCAATAAATGGATAAAAATCTCGTGGACCAACCGATCCATTGGATCACCCCGTCCGCGTCCTATAACAGTTGTCCTGCGTTCATTTCACCAGAGGAGCAGTTGCCGATTTTTGAATTTTTTTTGTCGCTTAAGGTTATAAAATCCAAGCATGTGCATTGGCCCATCTTATTTTTTGAGAGTTTTGTACAAGAAACAGAAAACAAATTCGTTTACCCTACAATTTTGAAGCGCAAAACTTTTTCGGTCTTTAGGTTCGACGCTTTGTCTGCAGTCTCCCGACACACACCGAACAGGCGTAATTAATTGTTTCAAGGGTTTTTTAACAGGTTTTCTCCTGTATTTGAGAGTTCTGTGAGGACTTTCCCCTATCAAACTCTACTCTGTGGCTTTGTGGGCTCTACCCGCTCAAAAGATCGCAAATTAGAATACGGCTTCCTCATCGTGAACACTGTCCTCAAAGAACTGACGAAATCAGATTCCAATGACCCTCGCACGTCATGCCTCAATAAAAAAAAGCTTTTTCCGTGGTAAATTTGTGCTCATCAACACATTGTAATATGAATATGAAACTTTTGTAAAAGTGCAAAAAAAACTGCCGCGGGAAGGATCCGAACTCTTCACCTCTTTTGTTTAACAACAGCGCCTAATCCCACTGCGCTAAGTGGCCATGTTGGCTGCAGCATCAAAAGGCTTCATTCGAGCACGCCTTTTCGTCCATCATTGCAGATCACACTGTAGGACGATTTCTGGTCCACAATCGATCAGTGCATCACTAGGTGCTTTAGGCATCCATGAACTACAGGCTGCGATGCACCTTATACTTGTTCTGAATCGAATAATCGAATGAGTATCCGACTGTATCAGTCGGATGAAAAAGTCGAATTTCTATTCGAAAAGTCGAATGTTCGAAAAAGGCTGATATCCTGCGACAATCGAAAAGTCGAATATTTGAAAAAGTGTAATGCCTGACTATAGTCGAACTGTCTACTATTCGAAAAAGTGGAATGTTCGAATATAGCCTAAAAGTCGGACATTTGGAAAAGTGTGATATCCGGCTACAATCGAAATCTCGAATATTCGAGAAAGTGCGATATTCGACCGTAGTTGAGAAGTCGGCTAGTTGAAAAACGGCGATATTCGGTCATAGTAGAAAAGTCGTACATCCGAAATAAAAATCATTCTGTCCAAGTATAATGCTTCTTTGAGCCAAACGCTAAAAACACACAGCTCCGTTCAGGGAAACGAAGCACAGCTGGAAAGGTCAAAATTGAAATTCTCGTTAAAAATTGTCCCTCAATAGTTGCGTTTTGTTTGGATTGGCCACGATCTACTAGTGATCATCCCTTTTTGAAATCTGTTCGAATGGGACTGTCCGCCCCCGCAGTCGGCGTGTGTGTCGGGCGGCCTTCGTGAGGGCCACTTTTTTAACGAGCACTCTCACGGCTGCGAACAGCTGGCTAGGGTGTTATTCACTCATCGTGAAATATGCTTGCCAATCAATTAACATTTGAAAAAAGCCTTTACTGCTGCCGCGCGACACGCGCGCCGACCGCGTTGGCGGACAAATTTAAAAAGTACACCAAATCAGCTATATTTTCTTGCAAATATTCGAATCGTCCAGTACTAAATGCTTTCATCGTGGGTGTAGAGAGAGTTGGGAAATAAGCCTCTAGTATCAGCCCCTAGAAGCTCGATGAAGTCCGCATTCCATGCCAGATCGTGGTGAGAGTGCGCGACGCACCCCTTCTCCTTCATGATTAAGACGTCCTCGGGAATTGGATAGTGCCTTCCTCCTATCATCTTGAAAGGTAATGGCCCCCGATCGTTTCTTTCTTCAAAGTTCAGGAAAAAAATTACAATTTTGCCGTCGATTTAGGCGCAACCTACAGTAAGCTTAGTGGGAATACGCAACCGCACAACCGCTTTTCCGTTCCCATGGACTGTAAATTATCATAGCTGCACAAAGAATAATAATTATAGTTATAAATTTGCTGTCGAAATAGTTTCTTTTCACGTTGAAGAGCTAAGGAGATCAAATTCCGAGTGTTTTGCAAAAGTACAAAAAACCTGCTGTGGGAAGGATTCGAGCTAGTTACCTCGCTTCTCCAACAGCAGCGCTCACTCCCTCTGCGCCAAGTGGCCATGTTGGCTACGGCATCAAAAGGCGTCGGGCCCTTTCGTCCATCATTGCAACATACTATTTCTATGTACAATCACACTGAAGGACGATTTGTGGCTCAAGGTTGAGATCGGTCCATCACAAAGTGCTCTAGGGATCCATGAATTACAGGCTGCGATGCCCCTGTGAGCCAAACGCTAAAAACGCCTATAACTCATTCAGAGAAACGGAGCGCAGCTGGAAATGTCAATTCAGAATTTTTCGTTATAAATTGATCCTAAATAACTGCATTTCGCTTGGAACGGCCACTTTGTGCTAGTGATCATCCCTTTTCATAGGCAGTGCTCCTTGTGAATATCACATTCGAGTTTGACTCGAAAATGGGGTTGTTTGCTCGTGAGTTAACGACTAGTGAAAAAACAGCGACGAAAAACGCTCGGAATAGGCTAAAATAACCGTTTCCAACGTACGTACAGGTTCAGGGTGTCTACGAGTTTCAGTGCCCTGCTAGTATCCACAAGCGTGCGCTAAGGGCGAAATGTGGGAGTATCGATCAGGCTGGACGTGGCTGAATTGCTTGGCGATTCGCCATAGAGAACGTCTGCAGCGCCACAAGCTCGTCAGAACGGGGGGGGGCGGGGCGGGCTCAGCAGGCGTACTGGGCTGACGAAATCTTCACTTCGGGACTTTTTTTATGAACTTCAGGCCCGTTTCCGCTGCCTTTTGCGGGCACATCCCCCCACAGCATCTGCCACCATAGTGTTTCACACTGAGAACCCGAAAATGAGACTTATCGTGAACACTGCCTTTGGAGTCTATTCAAATAAGAAAGTCCGCCCACGCGGTCGGCGTGCGTGTCGGGCTAACCTCATGAGTGTTTTTTTCTTGAAAGAGCCTTCCCATGGCTACGCACATCTGACTGGAAAATTATTGACTCATCGTCTAATATTCCTGCTAATTGATTTACATCTTAAAAACTACCTTCACTACTGCCGCGCGACATGCACGCCGACCGCGTGGGCGGACGGTCTAATTGGGACAGACCGTATATTTCTCTAAAGTTGTTCGCATCATCCAAAGCTGCATATTTCTCTCGTGGAGTTGGAATAGAAGGAAATTGGTCAACAGCTCTCTTGTATCAGCCACTAGAAGCTCGAGGAAGTCCGCATTCCATGTCAGATAGTGGTGAGTGCGAGACACCCACATTTCCCTTCTCCTTGCTTGAAACGTTCTCTGGATTCTGATAGTGCCTTCTTCCTATCATCTTGAAAGGGAATGGCCCCCGATCGCTCCTTTCTTCCAACTTTGCCGTCGATTATGGAGCAGCCTACAGTATGGTTACTGGAAATACGCAAACACACAGTCGTTTTTTTCGTCCCGTGGGCTATAAATTATCATAGCTGCACAAAGAACAATAATTATAGCTATAAATCTGCTGCAAGAATTTTTTTTCATGTTATGGAGCTGAGGAGATCGAATTACGAGTGTTTTGCAAAAGTTCAAAAAACCTGCTGTGGCAAGGATTCGAACTATCAGGCCGTCCAATAATTCCTGTCCGAAAATTTTCAAAATTCTTTAATTTTCCTTAGAAGTGTTATAGTATCAGGCAAGTGTAAGAACCTTCTAGAAGGTTCTCCAAAGTTCTACGCTAGGGGTATATAAGGCGCAGTCGCCGCGTCTGGCTACCAGTACAAGCTAAAATGGACCAATGTCGAAATCGTACGTTCGTGTACTACGAGTGGCTGCTGGGCAACGACACGGGCACCGCGGTCGCCAACATCTGCAGAGCGTGCAAGGAGGATGCAGTGTCCCAACGTACAGTCAGCCGCTGGTTCAATCGTTTCGAGAGCGGCGACACGAGCCTCGAGGACAGGGAGCACAACGGGAGGCCTTCTACGGTGGATGATGACGAAGTCCGTCGCTGTATCAAGGAGAAGCCGGAAGCCACCACCCGTGAACTGGCGACGACGCTCGGCTGCAGCAAGTCCACCATCCACAATCAACTCAACTTACTCGGCTACCACAAAGTTCTGGCCCGTTGGATCCCACACCGTCTGACGAACGCCAACAAGCAGAGCGGCGTGCCCGTCTGCCAGTCCCTCCTCCTTCGTCCGCATCGCAAGGAGTTTCTCGAAGACCTGGTCATTGGGGATGAGAGCTGGGTCCTCTACGACAACGTCGCCCACCTTGCCGTCTGGATCCCGCGCGGGGAAGAGGCCGCCGACGACGCCGAAAGCCGACCTGCACCCGCTGATGATCATGCTCTGCTGCTGGCGGGACACCAAGGACATGTTGTACTTCGAGCTGCTCCCGCAAGGCAGGACGGTCACCGCCTCCATCTACACCGATCAGCTCGAGAAACTAGCCGCCGCCATCCGAGAAAAGCGTCCCCGACGGGCCTCGGTCCACCTGCTGCACGACAACGCGCGCCCCCACGTGGCGAAGGAGACCCAGCAGAAGTTGGCGACGCTCGGCTTGGAGACGGTTGCCCATCCGCCGTATTCCCCGGACCTCGCCCCCTCCGACTACCACTTGTTCCGCCCGCTGAAGCACCACTTGGCCGGAAGAAAATTCACCAACTACGACAACCTCAAATCCGACATCGCGAACTTCTTCGAGTCGCAGCCCCGGAGTTCTGGGCGAAGGGCATCGGGGACCTGCCCAATCGATGGGCCACTGTTGTGGATAACTGTGGTGATTATATTGTTGATTAGACTTGTTTTTCAATAAAGTTGAAAGAAATTAAAAATGGTGAAATTTTCGGACAAGAATTATTGGACAACCTGGTAGTTACCTCGCTTCTCCAACAGCAGCGCTCACTCCCACTGCGCCAAGTGGCCATGTTGGCTGGTGCGTCAAAAGGCGTTATCTGAGCGGGCCCTTTCGTCCATCATTGCAACATACTATTCCTATGTACAATCACACTAAAGGGCGATCTGTGGCTCAAGGTTGAGATTGGTCCATCACAAAGTGCTCTAGGGATCCATGAATTACAGGTTGCCATGCCCCTGTGAGCCGAACATTAAAAACGCCTACGCTTCCATTCAGGGAAACGGAGCGCAGCTAGAAACGTCAATTTAGAATTTGTCGTCTTGAATTGATTCTTTGATGTTGCGTTTCGTTGGGAAGGGCCACTTTCTGCAAGTGAACTCACCTTCACCAAATGAGCGTAGTGAGATTAGAACGGAAAAGAACTCGGCAATTCGGTCTCTTGTGTTAGCCCCTAGAAGCTGGAGGAAGTCCGCATTCCATGCCAGATCGTGGTGAGAGTGCGCGACGCACAAATGTCCCTTCTCCTTCATGATTTAGACGTTGTCGGGAATCGGATAGTGCCTTCCTTCCATCATCTTGAAAGCGAATGGCCCCGCCGATCGTTTCATAATTGAATCATGCGACGAACAAAAATGTTCGCTGATGATGAGCATGTGAGTGGTGGTCAGCGGCGGCCAGGCCACATCTCATAGATGAGAGGTAACACGGGGAGAACGCCGAGTGCGGTGTCCATCCAGCCCCCGTCGAGATTAGTACCCTCTCCTGTGAAGATCCGATGAGCGCGGTAGAGAGCATTTCACCGCGGAGATGTTATCATCAGATGGACGCTTAGAGGACATGACGACCGGCCAGGCGCAGACATGAATCAGGCGAAATAGCGTGCTGATTAGAGTGTGCGCAGAGGGTGGTCCGTAGCGGGTGGTTGGGGGGTTGGGGGAGGCGGACCACCCCCGTGACGAACTGCCGGGACTCTTTCAGCATCGGGAGAGTGAGAGTGAGAGAGAGAGTCACTTCTATTCAACCCCATACGGCCGGTAGCTTATTTCTGTACTGAACAGCTGATTTACCGGGAGATACTGTATTTTGTCTGACAATGAGACGGATGGCTGCCGCTCCACCCTGGTATTCACAGAGTACATACTCCCTTAACATTATACCTGAAGAGCATATTCCTCCAGTGGACTATGACGGTGGGTGAAGTATAGCATTAGTATATAGATTTTTTTGTATTACTTGATTTCGTTTTTATTTTGTTTTTTTTTCCTGTGAATAGTTATTCTGAAGTTGCATACTGAATTTTTTTCTGTTTTTAGTATGTCCTAGATTCCTTTACTTGCAAAATTAGATGTTTCCACTGTTTTTGTAAGGAATAAGATCCAGATTGAATTCAGAGGTTGAGCAAGATGAGAATGAATCATGCCTTTTGTATTTGGCGGAAGCTCTTACTTTGTCGTATTTCTCTGATTTTTTTTCATTTTTATTAGTGATTTTTATGCAGTAATTATTATTCTTTACGTAGGTACTGGTATGGTTATATTTTTATTATTTCCCTGTTACGAATTAGATTTTTTAATAGCTTTTGTCGTCAGTTTTAATGTCTCATTAGTATTCCATGTGAATATGCTAGTCTAGAAGATTATTTAGTGATACTAGCGAATAGCGATTTAACCAGTGAAAACCAGTGATTTTGGTTGAAGTGCTAGTTTTATAAATACATTTTTCCATACGCAGCGCTGAATTCATCATTCAAAATTAAAGCAAGAGCAATTTGCGTGAACTGCAGCTTTTCAAATGGCGACGCGTGTTTTCAAGCTATTTAATACTTTGAATATTCCATTCTCAGAACGTATTAAAGGATTGAATAATTCGGAATTTTTTCTAAACTTAGCAAATTTATTTTTTTCCGCTGCTTCCTTCCGATACCTTCTACCGATGTAGTTTTTACAATCATAGCTTTTTCGAATTTTCTGTCTGGATATTTTTTTTGGAATTCAACTCTTCGATATTTTTCTCAAAAAAAAAAGAATATATGCGGGAAGCATTTTTATCTCCTTCTAGAATAAGAAGTATTCTGATAGGTATGCGACCAAATAATTATGAGATTTTTTTCAAGTTTGAAAAAAATCCGCATTTTTTAAATGTTATATCTTGTAATAGTTGATGCGGTGGAGCGTTTTTTTTGTTATGGAATATCTGGAAATCGCCGCCTCCAAATTAGCCGAATCGATTGAGTAGATTATTATTTTAAGAAATCCGAAATTCAACATTCCAGACTGTTTTTCATCTATTTCGATTCGGTTTTATGTCTAATAGCTAATGGTTTTATTTATCCGGACATTTTGGACCAAATCCTAAAAGGCTGAAACAGAGATACGAGACAGATTTACTAAAAGTTGGGTTCTCGATAAAATCGGTTGTTGTGCTATTCTTTCGAAAAGGTAGATCTGGCCATCACAAAAGTTAAGATAAGTAAAAAATTGGAGGAAAAGCGTCCAGAAACAAACTATTGCTTGTTGTCCCAACTACGAAATTTCTATAAATGCCTGCTTTGTCAACTTTTGTTTTGTTTCTAAAGTATTATCTGAGCTTTTCTGGAGTTTACTGACTACTTGAAGAGCAAAATGAAAGGCGTATAGACAAGGATTAATAAAAATCCCGTAAAGTAGGGGGCCGGCCGACACCTGTAATTAGCCGCTATTCCTTATTTCAAGCGTTTTCCCCGTCGAATTCCGGGGTTTTTCACTTATTTTCACCTTTGTGACGACCAAGTCTACATTCTCATAAAGATGACTCAAAAATCGTTTTTATCGCGAACCCTGCCTAAGTAATTTTGTTGATTTTTTTTTCATATGAAGATGACTTTAGGAATAGCCTTTCGTCGGATGACTATACATACATACATTTATCCCCTGTTTCGAAGCCAAATTAGCTCTGTTCTTTTGCGTACGCACGAGAAGCGAGGGGAGACAGCCAAAAATGTGGATGACAAGGGGACGCAGCATGCGCGCACACGCACGCTCTTGACGGAAATTTTTCTACTCATAAATAAAGGATATAGTATTGCAGGTTAATGGAGGTTGTGGTATAATCATTCTTCTGCATAATGGTCTAGAATTTAGTCTGGTGATATAAAACATTGCATTATTTTTTATTGTATATAATACAGCATATATTGCTGAGAGTTTATTTTCGATGCAGTCAAATCCTATCCGCATATTCACGATTTTTTTTGATAAGTTTGGACTTTCGTTCTGTCTCAGTTTACTCGCCTCGAATTTTTATTGAAATTCATGTCTGCCATATTAGTTAGTTCAATCTCGGCTTGACATAATTATCCTGTTAGTCAAATTTCACTATCTTCTTTTTTTTCTTCCTAACTGGGTTGAGTGAATCATCCATAAAATCAGTCTAAAGGTACGGGTTCAAGCGAAATTTCTGAGTTTTTGAAATGCATTTTCTGTCTTTCCCTAGTATCACTGATTGATATGCAAGTACCAGCGTATTACTCATTTCGAGTGAATGGTTTACTTTAAATTTTCTTAATGAATTATTCAAATGAAATTTTTTTTCAATTTAAGTCAATGTATTTACGGAATGCTATTAAAGGCAAGCTCAAAAAAAGTTATTTCCGGATTTCATGCTTGTCTTGGAGAGAGTCTCACGCTGATCACCTTGGTATCTCTGGAGTCGTCCAAGACCACCTTTAAACAGAGTTATGGCTCTCCAAAGATGCCTAGATTTTCAGGGTGAAAAATTGGTGGAAATTTAAGGGTCTTCTACACAATTACATGAAAATCTCAAAGTTCATATCTGAGGGTGTACTGTGCCTTCAAGATAGATTGATCGGTGAAGAAGTCAATTTAGTCCTTCTCAAGTCAAGTAAAGTACATTGGCTTTCATAATTTCTCTCAAAAATAGGAAGCCCACCAGATGTATCTTCTGTTTCCGAGTGAAATTGCGTTCAATTTTTATTTGCGTTCATCGCGTGCGTCTGCGCGCGTACGCTGCGTCTCCTTCTCCTCACAATTTCTCGCTGTCTCTACCCTCGCTCCGAACAAGCGCGCGAGGGAACAGAGTAATTTTGGATATGGACCAGAGGATAGATTTCTTGGCCCAGTCTTGGTCAGAATGTTACGGTGGGTATACGGTAGTTTCTTTTCAAGCATCAGATCTGGCTGAAGTCTCATCAGAAAGCTTTTTTCTTTTTTTTCTCGAATTATTTTTGTTGGCACTTTCTATTTATCTGCTTTAACTCTATTCAGAAGTTTACGTAATGATAAATAACGCATATTAGTTCGTTCACTTATTAAGCAGTGCATATTTTAGTGAACTGAAGTTTTAGAAAGCTTGCGACCGTTCAATTTTGTTTATTTTTTTTGCGGTAAATTTTAATTAGTGTAGTAAGAGGTCTTTTCACTATTGCTTAGCTGTTTTCTGTGATAATGACTCCTGTTTTTTATCTCATTATTTTATTCTGATTAGTCTGCCTTCTGCCTCAAAATTTTATCAGTTTTGCTTAAAGGCAGTGTCCACGATAAAAACCATGTCTGTTTTTTGGTGGAGATCAGCGGCTACGGGGCCTAGCGCAACCCTTACGTTGAAAAAACTAAGAAAAATGAGCTCGGAACGGCCACCTTTGGGCCCAAAGTTGGACACCCGTCAGCTCGTCACCCCCAGATGCACTTTCCACGCTCACCGACGTGAACAAACGAATGCTCAAGATTGTGAGATGAGCGATGATTTCCGATCAATAGCTCCGTTCTTCCCTTCATTCTGAACTTCTCTCTTTACTCAGGTCAGCTCGCACACATCGCTTGCAAAAGACGGAAGTTACAAGCCTCGGACAACTCGTCCACCATGCTTTCCCTAGTTCAATTTTCGAGGGACCATAACTCCGTTCCCAGAAGGTCTTGTACGATTCCAAAAACATCGTTGGAATCAGCATGGGACCGTCATCAAGATAGGCGGAAAAACAGAAAAACGATTCTTATCGTGAACACTGCCTTTAAGGCAGTGAAACTCAAGCCAGGCATCTCATTGTTTTCCTCAAAGTTCAAATTCATGCGATCACTGATTTTTTTTCCATTCAAATACTGTTGAAGTTGTGACAGATTACCGTGAGTGTTCGGAAGCTACTTATTGACTTTTGAATATCTTCTCATTACATAAACAAGGATATGTTCTGAAAAAATTAATTCACAAATATTCATCCTCTTCTTCATGAATTGCAAATGTCGGATTCTAAATCCCGTTTTTCGTCTTTTTCTTTTATACGACGACTTCTAATTATCCTATCGTGCTAGTACGCAAAAACCAAATACTTACCTGCAACGCAATTCCGGATACAGAAAGTCCATATCAAAGAAACAAAGTCATTCTCACCTAAGTCAGTCTTCGTGCACTTTCCATTGTTGGTCATTCTCATTATTGCTGTTTTTCTTCATTTACTTAAGGTAAATCTCCTATGTCAACTCAGGAAGTCTTAACCGGACGAGAAGTTTGAAACGGCTCGTAATGATTCAAACGTGAAGATTATCTACAAAAATTTAGAGATTGCTTCTCTCGCACAAACCTAGCCCCACCAGCAGCTCTCTAACAAGGAAACCACAATAAGTCATAGTGACCATTCCAAATGAAATGTACTTTCCTAGAACCATTTTCGAACGAGAAGTCCGAATATGCCCATCGCAGCTGCCTAGACCCACTCTGAAAAAAGTTATGAGCCTTTTTTCTGCGATTTTCGTACCTATTGTACCCTCCAAAAAGCGCATTATTTTTACGCAATTCCGGAAACGGACCTGATAATCGTGTTCAGCGCCCAAAACTACCCCACTAAGCGAAGTTTGGGTGAAGGAACATTTTCCAAACTTTGCGCAGACTAACAGCGTTTTGGACTTTACGGATTTTCGGTTGGGCGTTTATTGATACCAATTAGAGGTCTCTCAAAGCGTTTTAGAACAAATTTCCAGATTCGACTAATAATTCGTTCTGGTGGGTTATTTGGCGTGCTGATCACGAATCTGAGGTTCATTTGTCGTTTTTCTGAAATCTTCGACTATATTTGTTCGAAGCTTCCCACTGGCAGAGAAAATTGACGGCAAAATCAACTTTTGACGATTTCCGGAATGTGACGACAGATGTAGCTCAAATCGTTCCTTTGGGGGTTAACTGGAGTGCTGAACACGAATCTGATGTCAGTTTATCGATTTTTGCCAGCTTACGGTAGATTACGGTGGGTATACGGTAGTTTGGTCAAAGTCTCAGATTTGTCTCAAAGTTTCTGTGTGGGGGTTATTTGGGGTGCTGAATACGAATTTGATGTCCATTTGTCGATTATCGGAATATTGACGTAGGTTTTGCCCTCTAAATGGCATGTTATCTACCGTAACCTATAGTAAACCTCAAAATTTTTAGAAGCGAACCCCAGATTCGTGTTCACCACCCCAGATTACACCTACGCACATGTTTTTAGCAAAATCCGGAGAAAAATTTAAAAACACCCTAAAAATTCCATGGGGGGTGGTACCCTTACCTAGCCGCGAGAGTTGAAAAAATGCTCATAACACTTTTTTCAGAGTGGGTCTAGGCAGCTGCGATAGGCATATTCGGACTTTTCGTCCAAAAATGGTTCTAGAAAAGTACATTTCATTTGGAATGGTCACTATGACTTATTGTGGTTCCCTTGTAAGGACCATATTCAAGTGTGTCCGAAATTTTTGGGCTAAGTTGAGGCCCAGTTTACGAATGGGAACAGATGGAATAGTTTCCTTTGATGTCCAAGCGGTGGGATCAACTTTTCCAATTTTTGAGAGAATCTTTATTTTACCATTGTGTCATGCATGTAGCATGATGATTCACTACTTACTATTAGCACGGTGTTCAGCTGTCGCTCTACAGTGGACACTTGTGGCGGGCTTTTTCTCTGTGTCAGGCCATGACGTTCTTATACTGACATGGCAGATGTCGGATGAAGAAGTTTTATATAATTTCCCATGGGGCGACATATGATGTATTGACATGTCGTGGTGTGGTTAGTTAGTTATTGGCCGATGGGCTAGCTGCCCGCCGACCATCATTCCACCCCGAAATCCGGAAGCGCGGCCGCGTGTAGGCGTTAGGTTGTTGCGGTGTGCGAGAGATAACATCAGACACAGCAAACCACTTGACCGTGAGAGCAATTGTCGAGTAGTCAGTTCGCACTGTTGTCGACATGTTGTTGAGCACGAGAGTCTGACTGTTCATATGCTCAGTAGAAAAGCCGTCGGATGAATGGTGCGAGTTGCATCAAAGATAGAGGTGATGAGGTTCAACATTCTTTGAGAAAAACAGCTGTCTGCAATGAATTCATAATGGAAGAGTAAAATGAAGCTTCCTTCGATTGTTCGAGTGGCTATTTAGAAGAAGGCCAGGTCGTCTAGCTCTTACAATGCTCTTGAGTCCCCGTTGGAAACAATTCTAGGAGCACAATAACAGTTGACAAAACAGACATTTATAGAAATCTCGATAATTGGGGGCGGGCGGACACCAAGCAATAACTTATTCCTGAGTGTTTTTCCCTACAACTCTTCACTTATTTACACATTTGTGGATGGCCATATCAACCTTCTCATGAGGATAGCACAACAACCGTTTTCATCGCGAACCCTGCCTTGAAGATGTCCAGATCGGAAAGAGCCGTTAGGGTTAACACGAAGGTGTTGGACAGGGACAGTGAAGAGAGGCTTGATGTTTTTCCTCATACAACAAGTCTTTAAAGGCACTGTTCACGATAAATTTCACTTCCGATATCTCCATGGTTTACGGAAAGTCTGGTGCCCTATATAGCAAGGCATGCTTAAAGGCAGTGTTCACGATGAAAATCGTTTTTCTGTTTTTCAGCCTATCTTGAAAACGGCCCCATGCTGATTCCAATGATGTCTCTGAAATCGTACACGACCTTCTGGGAACCAAGTTATGGTCCCTCAAAGATTGAGCTATGGAAACATGGTGGACGAGTTGTCCGAGGCCTGTAACTTCCGTCTTTTGCAGCCGATCTATGCGAGCTGACCTGAGTAAAGAGAGAAGCTGAGAATGAAGGGAAGAACGGGGCTAATGATTGAAAATCATCGCTCACCTCACGATCTCGAGCATTCATTTTGATGCGCTTTTGGGGTTTTCAATGCGCTCGATATTGCAACTTCGGGCTCTTTTAGGGCTCTTCCTGGCTCGTTTTCATGCGTTCTTTCGACGTTAGCGTTACAGAGTGTCCCTCCACTATCCAATCCTAGTGGAATTTCGATAACTTTTTTCATCGTGAACACTGCCTTTAAAGCCACAGTGCACCCTCAGACATAAATTTTGAGATTTTCATTTGATTGTGTAGTAGACCCCTCCTATATAAAACTTGCCAAGTGCTAGATCTCAATTCCTTCATATAACCAAGATATAAGCGACCACCACAGGCTTGACCCCCTACCAGATTTTCAAAAGCGATAGCGGCTTGATGGGTGGATGAATTCCAACGAGTCTCCGTTCTTCACCCCATTGCCGGGCTGTCTCCTCATCCTGTTTTACTCTCGTGCAGCGATTGCGAATGAAGAGAAACACAGGCCTGAGACAACTCTTCCACGGAAATTTTGCCCTAAAAATGCATGCATTTTCAAGGAGCAATAACTCTGATCATATGGGGTCTTTGACAATTTCAGAGATACCACTGTGATCAGCGTATGACCCTCTCCAAGAAAAACATAAAATCTGAAAAATAATTTTTTGGGTGTTCTGAGCCTTTAGAAAGCACAGAAAAGACGCGTTTTTGAGCGAAAATAGGTCCTCTCTTGTTTACGCTGATTGTTGAGCGTGGAGGAATTGACCGCTAGAAGGATGATACATGTCAGTGCAATCAAGCGACCAGCTCACTTATCAGCACTTCCTTGACTTGATCATTCATGTAATCTGAGTCTTCATTTGTTCTTTCGAGGGGGTGGATCTTGGGCACCAGGCGTGTCTGGGGCACCAAAACGATTGTTTGCAGCCGTTATTTTGCCGCTCCTGGCTTGTTTTCTACCGTTCTTTCGACACTGGGAGCCTAGGATTCTTCTCGCCTATCATTTCTCTGTGGAAAGTCAACGAGGATGATCGTCGTGAACGCTGCCTTTAACTTGTAGACATGGAGCACTTCTGTGGTCAACACGAAAAGTTCAGTTGTGTCGATGCGAAAGAATGTGTCATCAACTGAAAAGCGTCAGCTGTCTTCGTCTTATCGCCAGATTTGGGTTCAGCGGAATTGTGTTTCTAGAACTTCCACAGTCTTAACCGTTTTCATCTCAACAGCAAGACTCATACAATTCATGCGGTAGCTTCACTCCTGGCGCGTGTGGCGTTGTAGGAAGAGACTGTGCTTTTGCTGCACATAGTAGGGTTGGATCCTCGGGCGAAGTCAGCCATGCCTTACACTCCTCAGGGGTCGGTGTCGGCAAAATCAGACAAGATTCATCTGGGAAGGTAGAAGCGCTGACTTCAGAGTTGGCTCATCCTGAAATTCATCGTATATGCTCGAAACACATCCAAGTGATTAAGAAGCTGGATGTGGATCGCTTTTCATTAGTGATTGAAGACGCCAAGTATTCTCGTCTCAGAAGTGGAACTCTATGGCTGATGCGACCCAAAGACCTACAGAAAGTTCACTGTGCTGTTGACTACGGAAAATACCGTATTTTCTCTCTTAGAAGTACATTTACTTATAATACTCAGACCCCTATTTTATATGTACTTCTATTAGAGGTGTACTTCAAATAGAGGCTGTACTTCCAATTCTCAGCCCTCTCCTTTTGGTGTACCTCGATCAGAAGTGTACTTCTAATAGAGGGTGTATTTCTATTATTCGGCGCAATTTTTTGAATTTTTTATTGTAGACTCTTCACATTTCTTGATTTCCAGTATAACACCAAAAACTTGTGTTTATAAAATTTCAGACTAGGCTCAATTGAATTGATGCTTCCACAATCTCTGATATCATATATTTACACCTTTCCCAAGTTGATTTCTTCCAAAAAATGTAAAAGTTCGTTTTCGATTTTGTTGACACGTGCATCATCGACTTGTTAGGCTTAAGAACAGTTTAAAGGCAGCGTTAACGATGAACATCATCGGTGACTTTCCACAGCGAAGTGATAGGCGAGGATTATTCTAGGCTCCCAGTGTCGAAAAAAATGGTAAAAAACGAGCCAGGAGTGGCAAAATAACAGCTGCAAACTAGCGTTTTGATGTCCCAGAACCGCCCGTTGCTCCACTTCCGCCCCCTCGACGTGAACAAATGAAGACTCAGATTATAGCAATGATCAAGTCGAGGAAGAGCTGATCGCTAGATTGCTCTGATAGGCATCATCCTTCAGGCCCCGGTCAGAGTTGGTGCTATTTGCATCTGTAACCCACCGACTCCCCCACCTCCCCCGCACCCCCGCACCCTCAACACCCCCCAACACCCACCCGGTCGATACGTATGTTTGAAATGGTGGAGTGAGGTTGAGAAAATCACTCGGTGTATCCAACTAGATATGACGATGATTACGTGGCCAACAGGATTGCCCCTGTTCAGAGAAATAGTGAAGGAGAGTATGGTGAAGTAACGGAGGTAGCAGTAAGGTTAGCTTTCTAGTGATACGCAATGTTTCATCTTCGACCCGCCCACCCGGTGATTTTCTCATCCGCCGTCATCCACGTATTGCATGGATATCGACCGCGTCGGATACATCGAGTGGTTTTCTTAATCTCACTCCATCATTCTAAACATACGTATCGACCGGGTAGGTGTTGGGGGGTGCGGGGGGGGATACACCGAGTGATTTTTGCATCCCGTTTCCAATGCATTCTGTGTGTATCGACCGGGCTGGAGACGTCGGCTCATCCAACTATGACCGGGGCCTCATAGCGATCAATTCCTCCACGCTCAAAAATCAGCGTAAAAAAGGGAGGGCCTATTTTGGCTAAGAAACGCGTCTTTCGCGTGGCTTTTAGGCATGCCCTGCTATAAAAGGCATCAAACCTTCTGTAAGCCGTGGTGATATCGGAAAAGAAATTTATTGTGAACACTGCCTTTAACTGGTTGCCTTTCGAGCCGTCCAGGGGCGGCATGCATGAACGCAGCGAACGGTGTAGGGAGCCGCTCCGCGTGCCATGCGCGCAGCGTCGAGCAACGGGGCGGCCCCGAAAATCAGGCACATCAACACACGCCACGAAATTCGGGGCCGCCCCGTTGCTCGACGCTGCGCGCATGGCACGCGGAGCGGCTCCCTACACCGTTCGCTGCGTTCATGCATGCCGCCCCTGAGCGATTAAAAAGCGCGGTTTTTGAACGACCTGACAACAGCTCTTCTAGAAGCGAGTTATTCGCGTCCACAATCCACTATAGGTAAAGTCTACCATTGGTGGTTTCTGATTTCCTCGTATAAGCGATTTCTATACATAAATGATCCAATCTTCGTAACGCTGGGGAATCTTGGTTTTTCAAGCACCGCTAAAGTCAACGTATAGGGCTAAAACAAGTCGACTTTGATCGACTAAAACCCAATCAAACAAAAATATTTGTTAAGAACCTGAATAAACTTCGTGCATTCGCCTAAACCAATGTCAAACGTTAGCTCTGCGTTTTTTCCTGGTCATTTGGGGTTCGCTTAGGTTTCATCTTAAGTTGTCCCATGCAAGCAATCTTTCACCAAGAAAGGGATGGCCGATAGTTTTTTTTGTGAATATTCAAGCCTCACATTATTGAAAAAAATCCCGGGCAATCTGGTCTCTCTCAAATACCACATTCGTGTTGCCAATCACTTACCCAAGTACCGGGGTCCACTCCGGATAAAGGTGTACTTTTAAAAGAGGTGTACTTCAAATAGAGGGTGTACTTATAATACTCAGCCTTCCCTTTTTGGTGTACTTTTATTAGAGGTGTACATCAAATAGAGGTGTACTTCTATTAGAGTAAATACGGTATTTGGATGTTTGAATTTGTATAGCTGAGACAGTTGTATACCCGTGACATGCCAGATAGTTCATCGTATGAGCAGCAGTTTCGCTGAGAGATCTCCATCATCTGTCAGTTATCCTCCGTCTATCGCAGGTCTTGAGTTCGTCGACCACGGGTCGATAGCAGGGCAACGACAAGTCGAAGATTTCTATCCGAAATTCACGCTATCGCCGGACTACTCGAGGAAGGAGCTATCGACCCGCTGTTGACAGAGCAGAGAATGCCTAAGGCGGCTCGCAGAAAGTGAAATAGAGACGCTTAGATGGGTTGTGCCCACGTTGTGGCTGAAGACCGTAAAAAACGGCCCAATTTATCATGAGCGCACCACGCATCGGCCAAACAAAGCGGGCCGACCGCTCAAGGCAAAAGCCAGCTGATTTAATGTAGGTCACATTGACAACGGGAGTGTGTTTTCTTCTTAGGTAAGCCGATGATGTTACTATCGTCTTCGCAAAGTATACTCCAAATGTCTACAGACTCCTTAAAGGCACAGTACACCCTTAGATATGAATTTTGAGATTTCCATGTAATTGTGTAGAAGACCCCTCCTGTATAACAAGTGCCAAATGCGAGATCTCAATTCCTCCAAGTTAGCGAGATATAAGCGACCACCACAGGCCCGACCCCCTTCGCTCACCACCACAGGCCCGGCCCCCTTCCGGATTTTCGAACTCGATAGCGGCTCGATGGATAGATGAATTCCAACAAGTCGTCGTTCTTCAGTCCATTACCGGACTGTCTCCTTATCCTGGCTTTCTCTCACGCAACGATTGCGATTGAAGAGAATTACATGCCTGAGACAACTCGTTCACCAATTTTTCACCCTCAGAAACTACGCATCTTCGAGGAGCCATAACTCTGTTCAAAAGGGGGGGGGGGTTGGACGATTCCAGAGATACCGCTGTGATCAGCTTGTGGCTCTCTCCAAGATAAGCATAAAATCTGAAAAATAATTTTTTGGGTGTCCTGTGCCTTTAAAAGAACTACGGGGAGGCGTTGAGGTTGCGCCCAATGTCTTTTATCACCCCAAGAGGCACTTCTGTCAGTAAAGTCACTTTAGCAACACATCTTACAAGTCTGAAGAAGCCTCAGATGGACGTCAACCCTACGACGTCATACGAGGTGCTCTGAACAAATTTCGACTTTCCAATATAAGTTGTCTACTTGTTAGAGTCATTGTAATTTTACTGCTTCAGGCAGTGCCAAGTTGATCTGGTTGGAAGGTTGTCTTAGCCAGTCTGAACCAATCTCGGTGTTATCTTCTTGCAATGTGAAATTCCTCATCCAAGCGGTTATGTATAGGTTTTTCCACAAAGCTGAGCAAACAGGCAATTTTTGTCCGAATTCCAATATCGTGCTTCCGTGCAAGGCCGTTTGTCCAGCACTGCGGCTGACGTTGTTGTAGACTTTAGTAGCCATATACGTCATCATCAGAACCGCTTCGCTCTTCATAATCCTCTACTCACAGAGAGTTCGAGGCATTGTAAACGCAGTTGAACACAACATTGTGAAGGAGCTATTTCCATAGTTTAGCACGGCGTTGTTGTCTCATCCTCAAGGAAAAGACGCCGGTCCTGCTATGGTCCGAAGAAGAACAGACCTCTACGTCTGACCTGCCGATCCTGCGAACGGTCACATTGACTTCTTCAAAAGAACATTGGCATCAGTGATTAATTCCTACATGTAGTCATCCTAGAACCCACTCCTTCGATGATAGTCTCCTGTCCTATCATGATCCTGAAGCTTGTGATGCTGTTGTTAAGACAACTGATACACGTGCTGAATTCTTGTCGGTATTCTTGTCGGTCTTAGAGGGAATAAACCGTCGTTTCCCTCGGATACAAATACTACATTTCCACAAAGATCCTTTTCAAAGGCGGTGTCCACGATAAATTTCGTCCTCGGTTTTTGGTTCTGAAATCGAAAGTTCAGGGTCTCATTGGAAGACTGGGGTCGAAAGAACGAACGAAAACCAGCCCGAAAGAGCTTCATACGGCTCCGAAGTCCGCTCGCGCTAGCCCTCCCGCTCGCGCGGTCGAGTTTTCCAAGGAACAGTTTGGTCCGCTTCTACATTAGCAATGGAGCGCGAGCGCCCCTGAGTATTAGCATTGGGGCGCATTTGCGCACGCTGTCTACTTCAGGCCCATGCCCGCGCAACTGATCCACCGTTGAAATGTGGCTTTCGAGAAGAAGAGCTGATTTTGGATGTTTCGCAGCGTTTTTCATGATTCTTTCTTCACTGATGAAACAGTCTGACTCTAAACCTTTGTTTTCTGGTGGAAACTCGAAAACGATTTTTATCGTGGACACTGCCTCTAGATCAGTAAGTCTAGCTTGGTGCAGTCAACCTCATGTTATCCGAGCATAGTTAGCCTTCCTCCTGCCACGTTGTGTGTCTTCTTCCGAATCTTGGATACAGCGACCTCTCCTCATGATGTATGAAAGTATGTAGCTACGGTTCCTCCTCGTTAGGCCCTAGTTATACACCAGCGGAATGAAAACGTCTCACGATGACATTGCCGCCGCTTGCTGCGTGGATCAGGGACTCGTCTGCAATATTGCGTCTTTAGCGATTCCGACGCAATATTGCAGACTAAAAGTTTCCGGGCGTTTCAATTGCATTTTGTTGATATTTCATGCCTCTATCACTTGTTTATTGCAGAAAGTCACTAGAAATGTATTGCCCTTGTAACAGCAGTGCTCATTATCTTGTTTTGGTGAAATACTAGCAAGTTTCGACCTGAAAAATAATCAGCTGATGGAAATTGGCAAATTTGTAACAGGGTAGTTCCCGCAAGAATACCGTATACAGTGCCGCGGCGTGTATAACTGCTCGGTGCGGCCTTCCGGCGTGTTTTTTCTGGGAAAACTCTTCCTTTTGCCATGCCTCAGCACAGTTGGGACGCACATAAGTGGTAGTTGTCTTGCTATTTCCGCAGCGTCCCGCCGGTGTATAACTACGGCCTTACGGCGTCACTCTTGATGGTATCTATGGACATCTTTTGATGACCTCACAGCCACACTCTAGCTGCCGCAACGTGTGCTGAAATCTGGCCGAGTTAGGAATCGTGCTATCTTGTTCGATCCTTGCTAGAGACCAAGCCGAAGTTCTTCACTCCCATGATCAAGTCAGCTGTTAACACTCACTCAAACTGCTGCACAGACTCTTGATGTATTCAGAAGTCGTTACAGTTCTGAATAGAAGTGCACTTTATGACGAATTCCTCTGACTTCGAGGCTTACTAGGCAAAACAGAGCCTGCCGGTCTTTTGCTCACTTGCAAGCGCTGTCTCACACAATTAGTCAACTGACAATGAGTTGGTCGAGTTTGGTATAGCATAACACGTATAGCAATGCTTGAATGACGCGTCGTTGAATATGCCATTTTGGTGCGGGGAAAAATCGTACAATAGCACGAACCCGGTGACAACTAGGCTCGGCGTCAATACTCCTAACACACAATCGACGCGGTTATTAGTGGTTTGTAGAGACGATGAGGTAATCCGTCGAGGTCATCTGTGGCACCCTCACTGCACCATCACAAACCGCACTTAATTCATGCGAGCGAATACTTACCTGTTTATTACCAACTCTAGCGGAAGTAGCGCGATGGGGTCGTGAAAACTGAGTGTGTGGTGATTAACAAGAGTGCGCGTTAACGGAAAATATCTCTCGATAAGCTTTAATCGTCAATTTTCGAAAAAAACCGCGTTAGCCTCCTAATGTGTTTGCTCGTTAATTCTGCATTTCGTTAAAAAATCAAAAAAAAACATTATTTGACCACAGCTAAAATTAATAGATCACCAGAGGTCCCAGAAAAAAACTCTAAAATACGTTTCGTACGAAACACTGTGGTCCATACAGTCTAAAGATGGAAATGGTTCTCCATAGATGTTGAATATTATAAGCCAAGAATTGAGCCACAAACTGACCGCGCCGCAAGCCGACGGGACGCGCACGGTGCCAGTTTTAAAATTTTTCATTGGAGCAGAGTAATCAGTGCCATAATACCACCTCAATTAACAAACTAAATTAATATGATTTAACAAGGGAACCACATTAAGTCATAGCGACCATTCCAAATGAAATGTACTTTTCTAGAACCATTTTCGGACGAAAAGTCCGATTATGCCCATCGCAGCTGCCTAGATCCACTCCGAAAGAGGTTATGAGCGTTTTTGAAAGCTTCGCGGCCAGATAAGGGTACCCCCATGAAATTTCAGGGTGTTTTTAAGTTTTTCTTCGGATTTCGCTAAAAACATGTATGTAGGGGTAATCTGAGGTGCTGAACACGAATCTGAGGTTTGCTTGCCCAAATTTCAAGGTATACTGTAGGTCAGGGTAGGTAACATGCCATTCAGGAGGCAAAACCTACCTCAATATTTCGATAATCGACAAATGGACATTGAATTCGTATTCAGCACCCAAAATAACCCCCACATAGAAAATTTGAGACAAATTTGAGACTTTGACCAAACTACCGTATACCCACCGTAATCTACCGTAAGCTGCCAAAAATTGATAAACCGACATTAGATTCGTGTTCATCACTCCAAAGAACCCCCAGAAAAATAATTTGAGCATAATCTCCCTCTCCGGAAATCGTCAAAAGTCGCGATTTGCCATCAAATTCTCCCCCGATGGGAATCTGTGAACGAATACAGTCGAAAACTTTGGAAAATCGATAAATGAACCTCAGATTCGTGATTAGCTCCCCAATTAACCCTTCAAAGCGAATTATAAGTCAAATCTGGAATATTTTTCTAGAACGCTTCGAGAGCCCTCTAATTGGTATAAATAAACGCTCAACCGAAAATCCCTACTTCCAAGTCCAAAACGCTGTCAGTCAGCGCAAAGTTTGGAAAATGTTCCTTCACCCAAAATCTGCTTAGTGGGGTAGTTTTGGGCGCTGAACACGATTATGAGGTCCGTTTCCGGATTTTCATGAAAATGATTCGCTTTTTGGAGGGTAAAATTAGTACGAAAATCAGAGAAAAAATGCCTATAACTTTTTTCAGAGTGGGTCTAGGCAGCTGCGATGGGAATATTCGGACTTTTTGTGCAAAAATGGTTCTAGAAAAGTACGTTTCATTTGGAATGGTCACTATGACTTATTGTGGTTCGTTTGTAAGGGTTTTTGTCAGGCGTTAATCGTTAATTTTTTAAAGAAATGCGTAAACTCGTTAGCACGTTAGCATGTTAACGTTGTAGCGCACAGCCCTGTTACATAACATGTATTGAGGGAGAAGATACAGAAATTTACGTTTTCTTCGTCTTCTTACTTACATCTTTTTTCTCTTTTTCCTGTTTAATTCCTACACTCATTGCCTGAATACAACAAGGAGACATCACATAAAAGCTTGGTTTTATTCTTGACGGTAATTGCTCCAATCGTAGATGTCGTCGTGCAAGTATAAACGTCGTCGCGGCCAGTTCGTAGCAGCTGCGGTTAAAGGAAAGGAAGTTACACATTTATTGATTTTGAATATTACAAAACTGCTCGTAAAATTCAGTCAGAGAGCGCGAGAGGACGCGTTTCCGCGTTCTTTTCGTCCTTTCTGAATAACTCACTTCAAGGTCAACTTTGAGCGAAATTAGGGTGATATTCATGATCCCGGCGTTGAGTGCTACCCAATGGTATAGTTTTCGTTGGGTTTCGTTGAGAAGTAAAGTAGTTTGGCAATTAGCCAGCTCTCTATATACGGTACCATGGCGAAAGGGGCACGGCCTCTATCTGCATTTCCTTGTGCCTACCGTATATAGAGTGCCGGCTGCTCTGAGAAAATCGGTGCCGCTGGTTTCGCGATAGCCCCGAGATTCTCGCTGGTATCGCGATGGGGTATCGGCAGTTGATTGGCGGCTCCGCGATCGTGGAAAAGTGGTGTGTGACGCAGTCGCCCCGCGATAGCCTTATGTCGGCTCCGCAGTCCGATAAAGAGGTAGCGTAGACAACACGGCTCCTCGGTGAAACAGCGTCGGCACCGCGATGGGTGTGCAGGCTTTCAGTATCCCGTCGGCTCCGCGTTCGCCACACCTCCGAACTGGCACACATCAGTCATACTGCAGTACCGATCAGATTTCCAACTAGACTCGCCGATATCTATTCCGGTGCTCTCCGAATTCGTTTTTTAATGTTATCCACATTTTGACCATAGCATACACTGCCAGTGTAGTAAAATTGGCTTTATACTGAATTTCCATCTCAAGCGTTAAGTCTTTTTTATGTTGCGACATTAACTAAGATAATCTTGAACGCCTGTTTGTGATCATGCGTCTCCGCGTATTACGCTTTTTGTATTCTTCGAGATTTCGGTTCCAAAGCTGCAGCAACCACCATCTAAGAAACAATGCCGTGTGTTACATTTCCTAAATTTTTGGGGTGTTTTCTGCAGTCCACCTGAATTTTGGCATTCATCCCTTAGGTAGAGGGACGAGTAGACATGGTCATTCGACACTCATTCTTAAATAAACGAAAGAATATTGCATTTTCAAAAAACGACTGCTCCCGAAAAATTGAAAATTTCAATGGAAACTGTGAGAAAGTTTCAGATGAACGAATCTTCAAAATATCGCCGTTTGAAAGTTATGAAGGAGGGAGTGTAATTCAATTATTTCTTTTTGAATTGCCTGATTGAATGAAAATTCCAAATTAAAGTTTTTCAAAATTTCCGAATGAGTGAACTAATCTGAAAACCTTACTCTATCCGTTTGGTATTTATATTCGGAAAAGCATTCTTCCTATTCGGCTTTTCAAATTTTCCATAGATATTTCTGCACATTGTTTTCAATCGCAGAATATTAGCCCGTGACCCGAAATGAGCGAATAGTTTTTTTTAAAGATTTTTTTACAATAATCGAATTAATTGGACAACCTAACACTTAAATGTTTCTAAATTAATCATTAAGGATTCAGCGGATATTTGGATTTCATAAATCGATCGAATTCTCGAGAAATCCGACAATTTTAGTTCCCAGGTGAATAGAATATTCGAGTACTCGCGCATAAAACGAATAATGTGATTATTGCTCGATAAATTATCCGAACCCAATTCTAATACGCTGTTTTTTGACGATTTCTCACAAAAAAATCGCTTCATCCGAGTTACAGACTTTGTTTTCATTTTTTGTTGTTCGAAAGCCGTGCTTTTTTGAACGGTCGACTGGTCGAATTACTCGAAAACCACACTTTCTTACGTTCTCGGTCTTCGCTGGGGAATATAAAGACGCTTTCGGAAATAACGTGGAGTGTTTTTTTTTCTGAAATGGTTTATGGCTTACTCTCAAACAAGGCATATAGACGTGGCGACGGACACATAACTCATAGCTGCTTCGAAATTGAAAGCGCGTTTCCCGTGTTGATTGTGTGAAAGCTAACTTTTCCAAAATATCTTGTTCCAGAGTAAGCAATGTGTCTCCTAAAAAGGGCTCTTGATGCTGATTTCAGATATCTCTTTATATCAACGAATGGTCTATTTTGAACAGAGTGTTGAAAAGAAGCATGAAAACTCCTTTTTGTGCTCAAAACACAAATGATATCAGCGGTATTGCACTTCATCCTGGCATCGCACCCGTAAATGGCGAACACTTCTCTAAATGCTGCGTCGTCTTGGAACAAAACGATTCAGAGGCTCGAACTCTGACATAGCAGCGAAAACCATAACGGTTAAAATCTGGGGCCGGATTCATCAACGAAATTTGGGGTATTTTATACCCCGAGTTTAATTAACTCCACTCCATACCCCAAAATAAACCCCAAATGTATGTATCGGATACTCCCAAATATACCTCAGAAACTGGGGTTTATTTTTTGATGAATCGCAAAAATTTACCCCGCGGAGTAAATTATACCCTAAAACCACGGTTTTATCGTTGATGAATCCGGCCCCTGTAGTCATTTGCATAGCGATAACGGTTCTCGTAAGATTCTGTCTAATTTTTAACGCAGCTGTCATGAAGACTACATAAATTGAATTATTGCCCGATTAAAATGGTGAGGACTTCTGCATTAAAGTATCAAAGCTAGGTGTTTGCAATTTGCGTTTGATTAGCATGAAATTTTATTTGGATTACGTATGGGATTGAAAAGCTAAAATACCAAATCGTTCGAGTACTATTCCTACGCAAAGAATTCCGAAGAAAACGTAAGATGGGGGACAGGCAAATGCTGGAAAGCTGTATCATCAGCTGTATCGGTGCGTTGCTTAACAAACAACTATTCGATATCCACTATGGGGAGGGCAGTTATATTTGGCTCACCTCGGAGGCTTCGCAGCGAGGTCGCGTAGGTGTCTTGAAAAACACCTACGCGGTGTCAACCCTCAACCGACGCGGCAATCGGCTCTTCAGCGAGCTGCGATTGCGGAGCCTACTTCGCTGTTTGCGTGCAGGCAGGGCAATTTGTAATGAAGGCACCGCAATGACCCCATGTAGGTGCCTATAGGGCACCTACACGGCCGCATTGCGGTGCCGTCACCACAGATTTTCTCTGAGTGATTGCCAAGTTTATTTGATTCTCAGCAAAACTCAACAAAGTCTATACCATTGGGTAGCCGTCAACGCCAGGATCATGAATATCACCCTAGTCTCGCTCAAAGTCAAGTTGGAAGCGAGTAATTCAAGAAAGACGAAAAAACGCCAAAACGCGTCCCTGTGCATCTGGTGACGAAATCTGGAGGTTGTTGTATTATAGTTTTTCATTTTTTTCGTTTATTATTTTGTTCCTCAAGGAACATTGAAACTAACAAGCACGCCCATGCCGATCACTTTTTTCCGCAGGGCTACCGTAATCCTGCGCGTAAATTAAATAGCGCCGGCTGCTTCGTTGCGGACTTTGTCACATATCTTACGGCAATCCTCCTAATTTCTGGCCAGCTTAACGTTACAATTAGCCATCCAAATATTAGTAGTGCTTCTGTGATTCCTAGCTAGCTTTTACCTAATCGTGGTGTTTCTCTCGTGTTTTTTTCACGGTCTCATAGTTTTTTGTGAAGTTTTCTAATCATTTTGCTCATGCCTGAAGTGGTGCTCTTTCGGAAAAAATGATTTCATTCATACAATCTTCCAATCTTATTATACAGACATTGTTTTTTAACGGCAAAACAAGTATTTTAGGTAAAGTACCGTCGACACATTTCGTCAGTTATCCGCTTACAGCAGTACAACAAGAAACAACCCTGCCTGCTTATTTATGAATTCGACGAAAAAAATTTTTCGACATTTCTGGGGTAACAAAACGACTCCTTGCCGAAATTCAACTTGGTGGGAAGTCACACGCCAAACAATAGTGGCTGTCGTAAGATATGTGACAAAGTCCGCAGCCATGCAGCTGACGCTGATTAATTCACGCGCAGGATTACGGTGGCCCTTCGGAAAAAACGATCGGCATGGGCGTGCTTGTCTGAAAATAAGTTCTTAAAAGGCTAGACTCCGGATCGCATTCAATCATATTTCGAAAAATGTTTGACTAATTTGAGTTTGAAAATTGGTACTCAAATATTCTGGTCATCTAGGAATGTGAGTATTTGCTCAATTTAGATATTCATTCCACTCAGTATTATGGTTTATTCCTTTTCATATTTTTTTAAATATTTGGAAAATCACGTTATTCAGTTTTGGAATAAACGGGTTCTTTCAAAGAAAGGTAAATTTCTTCTTTGAGTAGTGTTCAGTCGTTTACTACTAACAACTAAAAATTTTCAATTGACATTGTTTTTTAAATCTAAATAGATATTAAAATATTTACCCAGACATTCATCTGGTCCGAATAAGGATGTAGCAGATTTTTTAAAGAATTTATTCATCCAGCAAAAATTATCTGAAATTTTCGAAAGGGTTAGTGAGAAAATCTTTCATTTCAAAATTCTCAATTCAGCTGCTCGGGTTATTCATCCATTTGATAATCTTACACGATTTTCGGAGGTTTTTTTGCCGTAACTGTAGTTTAAGGGGTCGTTTACACTTCTGCCGTCGAGCGGCACGGCGAGGTGCAATCCAACAATATCGATCGTGCCACGCCGCGTGATCAATATTACGGAAATGCACTTCGCCGCGCCGCTCGGCGGCGGAAGTATAAACGACCCCTAACGTCGCAGTGCACGTTATGGTATGTTTACACTAGGTGTTGAGTTGATCACAAAACGCTTGGCTCCGGGCGACATTGAACCAGCATATTCCCTTTCCGGGGGAGCGCCTCATCGCACTGCACCACCGGAGCCCCAGCGCCGCTCTCACTCAACTGCCGGGTAAATCTTCACCGAAGTAAACATCCTTTCACCCGCATAACGGGATGAAACAGGTATGCCGTCAGAGACTATCTAACATTCGCAGACCTGTCAAGATATTGCCCTAGTTAGGTCTTACACGATTTTCGGATTTCTATTTGATAATATTTAAAAACGCTGTATCTGAATCATCCGTGATAAATCTGGAGTTTGCCCAAAATTTACTCGGCTATTCCATTAGATTACGGTAGATTATGTGGTATGGCCCTAGTTATACACCAGCGTTTCACCGCCGCTGGCTTCCGCGGCATGTTTGCTTGTGGTCAATTTCGAAATCTGACCAATCGCAGACGTCTCGCAAAAACCAGCGGCACTGAATCGCCGATGTATAACTTGGGCCTATGTCGTTGAATGAGGTCATTCGTATGTACTTATCGTAGCCTTGTGCAAATTAGAAAGTGGTTACCGTGGTCATGATACGCGCATTCTGCTAAAAACACTTTTTGTTTCAATTATTCGATTATAGCGTAAATTTAATATTATTTGATCTACTTCAATTTCGGGAAATCAGAAAAGAATGTTCGGTCTACATTTGAAGACAGCATATTCCTTGATCCGCGTTTTGATAAGAAGAAGATTTCAGTGTTGAGGTATTTATAATATTTATCTTTGCTCTGAATCTATCTGTGCATTTAATAAAAGAATGAGAACAGCTGACAAAAAATAGGCATAATTCTCCTTCAGTGAACGCTTTAGAAGCTAGATCGTGGCGAAGCGTTCTCTGTTGGTTTTCAAGTTTCGAAATCAAGTTCTACTGCTTAACATCGACATCACATTGTAGCGGAGGTGTATTTACTCTAAAGCTAGGCGCTCGCGGAGTGTTGTCGCTGACAATTGTGGTGGTGTTTGATGAGACAGTATCGGACAACAAAAGGAAAATACCTCTGTACACAAAAGGATTTAGCGGCTCCCGTACTCTTCCGTCCGCTACCGCGTATCAGCGCTAGCGCGACGCCTGGCGCCATCCGCGCCACCCACATTCGCGTGGAATAGACCCACACTGATATGGGGGTGACTACAAGATACTTATTACATACGGGTTTAGCAATGTCATTTGGAAACCAGGGTAAGGTATAGCGGTGTGATCGGCCCGTGAGAGGTGGGCCCCCTTCTCCAGCTTTGGATCCGGTGCGCCTCTCTCCCCATCGAGGCTGTCACTTTAACCCTTTGTGTGCACCAATTTGAGTGCTCTCTTCCGAACATTGCTCCCGAACGATTTTTCAGCAAAAATGGACGTTAAAGGCAGTGTTCACGATAAAAAAAAATGTACTTCAGTTTCCACTAGGAATGAGTAGCGGAGGGGCACACTGTAACGTTGACGTCGAAAGAACGCATGAAAACGAGCCAGGAAGAGCTACAAAGGAGCCCGAAGTTGCCACTTCGAGCGCAAGGCAAACCCCAAAAGCGCAACACACGCCCACCGACGTGAACAAATGAATGCTCAAGATGGTGAGATGAGCGATGATTTCCTATCATTAGCCCCGTTCTTCCCTTCATTCTCAACTTCTCTCTCTACTCAGGTCAGCTCGCATTCATCGGCTGCAAAAGACGGAAGTTACAAGCCTCGGACAACTCGTCCACCATACTTCCTTGGCTCAATTTTTAAGGGACCATAACTCCGTTCCCAGAAGGTCTTTTACGATATCATAGACATCATTGGAATCAGCAGGGGGCCGTTTTCAAGATAAGCGGGGAAACAGAAAAACGATTTCTATCGTGAATACTGCCTTTAAACGAAACGGAGAGGTCAAGTCACACCGGCTATGATCGGCTCAAAATGGTCGGATCTACCTGGATCTCGGCCGATAGCTTTTTAATGGTCTTCTTTTAAATAAACACTACAGCAGTCCGATCCAGAAAAACTATTTTCTCGACCTCTCCAAACGTCGGAAGTCCAAACAGCTTTAAAAACTGATCCAGAGGCCTTTATCGTAAAAATCACACGGTGTGATGAGGCCTGCTTTTAAGGCTCAAATCACACCGTCACATCTACAGCCGTCACACCGGCCGTAATCGGCTCAAAATGGTCGGATCGACCTGGGACTTGGCCGAAAGCTTTTTTTAATGGTCATCTTTTAAATAAACACTGCAACATCTCCATCCAGAAACATTATTTTCTCGACCTCTCCAAACGTCAAAGTTCAGGCAGCGGTTTCCCCGATCTCTGTTCGGTATCTCGGATTTGGCTGAAATCTCGCCTACGGGTACAATTCAGGGCGCTGAAGACGATTCTGACGTCCATTTCACAAGTTTCGACCCGCTGCCTCAGTTATACGATGCTTTGGGAAAGACGTAATTCATGCGATCGTTTCAGTGTTCGATTCAATGGCGTGTATCTTCGTACCATACCTTTTTTTAACTTTCTACGGACAACAAAGTGGTGCAATGAGCCCCTGAAGGGGAGCCTGCTCTTGAGAAAAAACGAAATCGAAGGGCTTTTGAGAATTAATGCAAAGCCTGTGAGGTGTTTCAACAATCATGTTCATGTTGCTGTCTCGCAAAATTGCCGCGAATCGCCGTTTTTGCGAAAAAAAATTTGCTCGGTACGATAGGAGGGAAATTTTTGGCATGATGACGGACCGGGGGTCTGCGCCCCCCCCCCCCCCTACCCGGCGTCTAAGGCTGCGCCCCCCCCCTCTGTGATCGTCACCCCGTACGCCTGAGCCTGTAGGAAACTTACCTGCCGTATAACGACCACAATAGATCTGGGACCCGAAAGAATTTTTGAACATGGCTATCAAAACTGAAGATATTCACTGCTAATTATAACGGTCATATTCTGCGTTTATTGATGTACTCACCAGAAATATACAACTGGTCGCAAATGCGGTTCAACAAAACTCACACCAGTTGACTTACTTCCATTGACGTTTCTGAATCTGTTTGTAGCTGCTGCGGAATTTTCTGAACATCGTTGAGTGGATTTCCTCAAATGACACCCACCAAGCGATTTTCAGGGTGTTCAGAAAAATGGCTCCGGATTTGGCCCAAGTTTATCGATTTTCGGGGAGTTTCGATAAGTCCAGCTCAAAGGCTCACCGGGAAAAATTGTCTTTCCAACTGACGAAACCAGCCATAACTCGGTTCACGTATTTCGACTAAAAAAATATTTGCTGAGAATCTGAAATGAGGGACACTTGCATTAGCTCGTTTGAAATATATTGCATACGACGTATCCGCTGGTCCATGTCGACCTGGGCAATGCACCTACGTTGAGTTTCGTAACTCAGGATTTCCTGAACAAGTTCTCAGGAACTTTTGAGCAAGCTACCTGTGACCTCACCGCAAGTTACGTCATAATATCACGATCCGCTGGATCCATATATTTTTTCTTCCTTCACCTTTCAAGTTTCTGCCTATCTCGAGTAAGGTGCTAGAGGCCTGCAACCAAGAACGGATTTGGCTTAACCTGTCATGTACATCAACCGCTGACATTTGGAACTATTTTAAGATACATCGCCCAGATACCCAACAGTGGTCGGAGGACTATATGCATCCTAGGAAGCCGCGTGGGTAGGGTCGCTTTCAACTCAGTTACTCGAATAGTCTATGAATTGCTATAAATTTTCTTCCCTTAATGGTAATATAGATCGGTTCCAGGCTTTTAGCACTACTTCGGTTTTTTGTTCCTGACTCCCCACAACCTGTAATGGCTCTTAACTTTAGGTACTATCGCCTTTTAGATTATTCTCTAATCAGAACAATGGTCTTGTGATGGGCTGTTAAAGCGTTGCAATGAGTTTTTGTCTGTTTTTGTAATCATTTCCATGTTCTTAACTTACTGTTTTGTAGTCTTTGAGCCCGCCGGCAACGGCGTTAAATAAATAAATAAATAAACTCACTTTGAATTCGCATGTAAGTGTAAACGATGATGCGTGTGACTTAGCAGAATTTTCGATTCAAGGCACGTGTAGCTTGCAACGACAGTTATGGATATAACAAGTTGCTAAAGTTTTTGAAATTCCCTGCGCAATTTGAGAGCAAGTACGAGCTTTCCTCCCTCAGCGTTTATTCGAAATTTAGGTTCTCGTGTTGAATATCAACATTTATTACCAAGAATGCCAACAGTTTGATCAAATACCAGGCCGTCCAATAATTCCTGTTCGAAAATTTTCAAAATTCTATAATTTTCCTTAGAAGTGTTATAATATCAGGCAAGTGTAAGAAACTTATAGAAGGTTCTCCAAAGTTCTACGCTAGGGGTATGTATATAAGGCGCAGTCGCCGCGTCTAGCTACCAGTACAAGCTAAAATGGACCAAGGTCGAATTCGTACGTTCGTTTACTACGAGTGGCTGCTGGGCAACGCCACGGGCACCGCGGTCGCCAACATCTGCAGAGCGTGCAAGGAGGATGCAGTGTCCCAACGCACAGTCAGTCGCTGGTTCTATCGTTTCGAGAGCGGCGACACGAGCCTCGAGGACAGGGAGCACAGCGGGAGGCCTTCAACGGTGGATGATGACGAAGTCCGTCGCTGTATCAAGGAGAAGCCGGAAGCCACCACCCGTGAACTGGCGACGACGCTCGGCTGCAGCAAGTCCACCATCCACAATCGACTCAACTTACTCGGCTACCACAAAGTTCTGGCCCGTTTGATCCCCCACCGTCTGACGGACGCCAACAAGCAGAGCCGCGTGGCCGTCTGCCAGTCCCTCCTCCTTCGTCCGCATCGCAAGGAGTTTCTCGAGGACCTGGTCATTGGGGATGAGAGCTGGGTCCTCTACGACAACTTCGCCCGCCGTGCCGTCTGGATCCCGCTCGGAGAAGAGCCGCCGACGACGCCGAAATCCGACCTGCACCCGCTGAATATCATGCTCTGCTGCTGGTGGGACACCAAGAGATTGTTGTACTTCGAGCTGCTCCTGCAAGGCAGGACGGTCATCGCCTCCATCTACACCGATCAGCTCGAGAAACTAGCCGCCGCCATCCGAGAAAAGCGTCCCCGACGGGCCTCGGTCCACCTGCTGCACGACAACGCGCGCCCCCACGTGGCGAAGGAGACCCAGCAGAAGTTGGCGACGCTCGGCTGGGAGACGGTTGACCATCCGCCGTATTCCCCGGACCTCGCCCCCTCCGACTACCTTTTGTTCCGCCCACTGAAGCACCATTTGGCCGGAAGAAAATTCACCAACTACGACAACCTCAAATCCGACATCGCGAACTTCTTCGAGTCGCGGCCCCCGGAGTTCTTTGCGAAGGGCATCGGCGACCTGCCCAATCGATGGGCCACTGTTGTGGATAACTGTGGTGATTATATTGTTGATTAGACTTGTTTTTCAATAAAGTTGAAGGAAATGAAAAATGGTGAAATTTTCGGACAAGAATCATTGGACAACCTGGTATGTATTTTCCGTTCTTTTTGACACATGCTTTCATTTCTTTACCATATCGGTGTCTTTCCGCTAAAAATGGTCTACCGGGTGTTGAGGAAATGCTTGGGCCTGGCTTTGAAATTGTCGCCATCGGCGGGCAATGTCCGAAAATTTGGTGATTTCTTATAGATTGTTGGGAAGAAAATTTCTCGCATAGTATATTTACATTTTCGAATGAAATTCATTCTCAATTATTTTTGAGACAATAAAGTGAGGCAACTTTTTGACCGTTCTTTTTATGATCCCAAAATCAATAAATCTCATTTTTTCATAGCAAAAAGCCAACTAGGTTATTTTGTAGAACAACTAGTGTTCTCTCAAATGGTCCACTACATATCACCAAAAATTCCTTAGTGCGCAATCTCCAATTGATAATTTAACGCAAGGATCTAATCCTTAACCTAAAAGAATGAAGTTGGAGTTTTACAGCTTCGGCAATCAAAAATGTGAATTGCAAACTAGTTTCTGAGAAGTATAATAATCAAAGGCAAGGTTCAGTCAAATTTTAACACTAATATTCGGGTTAGATGGATTGGGCTGGTCTAGCTGAACGCCGCTTGGAAGTTTCCTTACTCAGACAAATCTCCGCTACGAGCCACACCGAACAGGAATCTGAGCCGCCTGACACTTCGGCTCGTTCTCCCAATCTCCGGGCCATCGCTGTCGCTTTTTGGGCTTCTTAGAGGAGCTAGGGGCAGCAACAGCTGTGGCCCGGAAAGCAACAGCGTGGCCCGAACGGCAACAGAAGCCCACATGCAGATTGGGAGAATAAGCCAAACTGTCAGGCTGCTCGGGACCGAGAATCGCCTGAACACTTCTGGGGAAAACGGCTTTCAAGTCAGGTATTTCGGTATTTATAGCATGATAATCATCGCCAGATTGTCGATATCTACACGGCAGTTTTTGAAAAATGCGTGGACGATGGCTAAAACTTGGACGATGGTTGCAATTATGTGATTCGGTGATTCTCTGAATCGGCTGGAACAACTTGTAGGAGACCGTTTTTCCTACACTCTTCACACATATTCATCGGGACTACCTGGAGCATACGCTTCGAAATAGCGGGAAATCTCGAAATTCAAATTCTACCATGGTCCATTCAGTTTTCTTTTGGCAGCTCCTCACATTTATTTATTTATTTATTTGATAATTTATTTTTATTTATTTATTTATTTATTCATTTATTCATTTATTTATTTATTTATTTATTTATTTATTTATTTATTTACTTATTTATTTATTTATTTATTTATTTAATACGTCCAATGGACGCGCGTTTTACACAATGGTTGGCCTGTGAAATGGATGTGATGCAACCTTGCATAGAAACTTCGAAACACTTCATTCTTATTCGAATTTTCAGGTGAAAAGACATTTCTTAATAAACCAGGAAGTTCGACAGTTGTCGACCTCTATTGTCCTTCTAGCCTGTTTTTGTTACGTTGACTTTTTCATGAAAACCGTATAATTTGATTGGCCGAAGATCGTTTTCCTTTTTTTCCATAGAAAGGTCATAAGAGAACATTGACTTTGATGAAACCTGAATGAAAGTTCCCTGTCTTGACAGTCTTACGTAGTTCAATTTCGTTGCGAAAACAAAAAAATTGGTCGAAGAGATTGGCGTGTCGAGGAATAATCAATCTTCGAACATCATGAAATTGTACAGGGCGAATTTCGAATGCTGAAAAAATCTGAGTGGCAACTTTTTCAGATGTTGTACACAAAGAGACGTCGGAATCGTTGGATCGACGTGGAAAGCCGTTGGCGGCATCTGCCTACAACCTGAATGTGACACCACAACCAATCTGCACTGACATTTCGAGTCAGGAAAATGACATCGAGCCACATTCAGTCTTGAATGTGAGACGATCCTGTCATGACATCTACACTCCGAGGACGTCTTCTGAAAAGGCGGTCAGTTACAGCGGTCTCATGGACAGAACTCAAAAATGAACGCTGGTTTGAGCGTCATTTATACTCCTGCCGCTGAGCGGCGCGGCACAGTGCTTTTCTGTGGTATTGATTACGCGGCTCAGCACGGTCGATATTAGGCGTCCTTTAGATGTCGTCTAGGTCTTTTTTAGGCCGGGATCATACTTCCCGCGACGAGCGACGCGATGCAATATTTACCACCAATATCGACCGAAAATCGATATGCCCGATATGCACTATCGCTGTCGCTGGTCGCGGGAAGTATGATTCCGGCCTTAGTCTAATCGCGGCTCGGCGCGATCACACTGCGTGGACCCAAATTGATCGGGTCGCGACGCGACGCGGCACGTGTCCCCTTTAGTCCGAAATCATACTTCTGGCGACGAGCGACGCGACGCAGTGTTTACCAACAATATCGATCGAAAATCGGCATGCTGTATATGCACAGTCGTCGTTGCTGGTCGTGGAAAGTATGATCCTCGTCTTAGAGTCCATTGCGCCTGCGATTTGAGTTCCCACCTCGATTCGCGATCGGGCCCTCCGCCTTGCAAGAGGGGCGCGAGACGTCGACTATGGAATAAGTATGGACTTTAGCGTTTTGTGCAATAATTCGTCCGCGCGGCGCGAATTTTAAGACAATGCATCAGTCGCGCCGCATTGTCGGCAATAGCGCCGCGGTGAGATCTGACTCTAAGGGGTCGTTTATACTTCCGCAGCCGAGCAGCGCGGTGAAGTGCAATCTCATCATATCGATCGTGCCGCGCCGCGAAATCAATATTATAGAAATGCACTACGCCCCGCGGCTTGGCGGCGGACTATAAATGACCCCTAACCCCCGTCCCTACCTCATACTCCTGCCGCCGAGCGGCGCGGCCAAATAGGATTCTGTTAGGAGCTGAGTAGAGTCCCACTGCTAAAAGGAGCGGCAGCATGCAATGAAGCAGTATCGATTATGCGAGGCCGTTCGATCGATTGCCCTCCATTGTATGCTGCCGCGCCTTTGAGCGGTGGGACTATGATCAGTCTCTAAGGCGTCGTTTATACTTTCGCCGCCGAGCGGCGCGGTATAGTGCAATCCTGCAATATCGGTCGTGCCGCGCCGCATGATCAATATTACAGAAGTGCGCTATGCCGCGCCGCTCGGCGGCGGGAGTATAAACGACCCCTAATATGAACTGTGTCACTCAGCGTGATCAATATTACAGAAATGCACGGTGCAGCGCTGGTCGGCGGAGGAATTATAGACGACGCCTTATACTCCCGCCACGCAGCGGCGCGCATAATCGCGTGCTCTTTCCGGGATGTTGCTTGTTTTGTCAAAACTCCCTATGGGGGTCTGCAGAGTTGCACCGATCGGCGACGGTTGTCGAGCGTGAGCTTTGACGCGGCCGCAGAAAATGTTTCCTAACATTATCTTCGCCGCGTCGGTTGCCGCTCGCTGGCAGTGACGCAGGGCCGTCGCGGCAGCAGAACACTGCTGTGCTTCCTTGTCGCCCTTCACGCCGCGTCGGTCGCCCTCGTCGCCGAATGTAATCGATATTGCATCGCGCAGCTCTTTTCGTCGCTGAAAGCAACGCCGCGACTTCCACTCTGCAGACCCCTTATGACATTCACAAACTGTCAATTTTCAATTTTTTTTTCAATCTGGGAAGCTATTTGTGTCGAAGTTTTCACGAAGGTAGAAGACAGTGGAGTTTTGTGCTTTCATCTTGAGACATTCAAGACTCGCCTAATGTTTTAGCCAGATCGAGTCTGCCTGCCTACTACAGTATACCCACCGTATTCTTCGAAAATTGGGGAAACTGGTGTAATCAATAGAAGGAGATAAATGGTTTCCTGATAAAAGAGTTATAATTGACTTACTGGTGTTGTTGCATAAGCCAGAAAATGAAATATTCAAATTAAAAATGGTTCTCAATTCTCGAACGTCCTCCAAAGAGTGGCTGTTTTAGGTTGAAACCGATCCAACCTCTACGGGACCTCAGCGACTTGCGGTATGTTTCTCTGAATTTTCTTCATTCAGTCTCCCGAATATTCGAATTTTTCATCATTTTAGTAGATATAGAAAAAAGGATACGGTAGAAAATTTAAAAAATTATGGGTTCGCTCCCTATACAAGTGTGTGGATTGTGAATATCAATTTTTATGAATTTTTACATAATCATGTTTTCGATCTTATTCTTTTTTTTTCTTTTTTTTTTCAAATGGCTTCTTTCAGGCTCTTCCAAAGTTGTCGGTTTTTAAAGCTGATATTTTTGAAGTGTTTCATTTTCCAATGTTGCTTTCCTTCGCGATTTTGAATCAATTTTGTGTCCTTGTCTGATTTCATTTTTCATGATTTTGAGTTTTATTCCGGGGAATCCCTAGATTTTTCTTGGCTTCTCAAGTTTTATTTTTTTAACATATTTATTTTTTCCACTTTTCACGCCTTTAAAGTGATTTTTTTTTGTTTTTTTTGCGGAGTTTTTGAGTTTTTAGACGAATTTTGGAAAAAAATCTTTTTTTTTTCAAATTCTGTTTTCACTCCCTTTTAAACTTATTTTCCTGTTTGATTTTATTCTTTATAAACTCGAATATTATTCTGAGGAAATTTTCGAATTTTTCGGTTCCCTAAACAATTTTGACAACTTTTTCCAAATTTTCTTGTTTTTCAAATGACTTCTTTTTCAGTTTCTACAAAGCATTCGATTTTTTATGTGAAATTTCACAAAGTTCTCGATTTTTGATGCTACTCTCAGATGCTTTTTCAGCTTTCTCTTGTTTAACATTACTTTTCAAAATCTCAAAGTTTATTCTGAGGAGTTTTTCGAGTTTTTTTCTTATTCCTTGATTTTTTTTTCGCCCATAAGCTAGTGATTTTTTCTCAGTGCTTTGCAAAGCTCTTAATTTTTTAATCTGAAATTTTACAGAGAAACTTTCATTTGCTTTTTCATCTTTCATTTTTATTGATGTTCTTTGTATTTCGAAACATAATCTGAAGAATTTTCAGAGTTTTTTTTTGTTGATTTTTTCAAGACTTGTGTTCATTTTTGTGTCTCACAAGGGAACCACTATAAGTCATAGTGACCATTCCAAATGAAATGTACTTTTCTAGAACCATTTTCGGACGAAAAGTCCGAATATGCCCATCGCAGCTGCCTAGACCCACTCTGAAAAAAGTTATGAGCGTTTTCTAAAGCTTCGCGGCAAGGTAAGGGTACCACCCCCCATGGATTTTTTAGGGTGTTTTTAAATTTTTCTCTGGATTTTGCCAAAAACATGTATGTTAGGGTACTCTGGGGTGCTGAACACGAATCTGGAGTTTGCTTGCCCAAATTTTGAGGTTTACTGTAGGTTACGGTAGGTAACATGCCATTTAGGAGACAAAACCTACCTTAATTTTCCGATAATCGACAAATGGACATCAAATTCGTATTCAGCACCCCAAATAACCCCCACATAGAAACTTTAAGACAAATCTGAGACATTGACCAAGCTACCGTACACCCACCGTAATCTACCGTAAGCTGCCAAAAATCGATAAACCGACATCAGATTCGTGTTCAGCACTCCAAATAACCCCCAGAAGAACGATTTGAGCCACATCTGTCGTCACATTCCGGAAATCGTTAAAAGTCGCAATTTGCCATCAAATTCTCCCCCGATGGGAATCTGTGAACGAATACAGTCGAAAACTTCGAAAAATCGATAAATGAGTCTCAGATACGTGATCAGCGCCCCAAATAACCCTCCACAGCGAATTTTTAGTCAAATCTGGAATATTTTCCTAAAACGCTTCGAGAGCCCTCTAATTGGTAGAAATAAACGCCCAACCGAAAATCCGTAGAAGTCCAAAACGCTATCAGTCTGAGAAAAGTTTGGAAAATGTTCCTTTACCCAAAATCTGCTTAGTGGGGTAGTTTTGCGCGCTGAACACGATTATGAGGTCCGTTTCCGGATTTTCGTAAAAATAATGCACTTTTTGGAGGGTACAATAAGTACGAAAGTCGGAGAAAAAATGCCTATAACTTTTTTTCAGAGTGGGTCGAGGCAGCTGCGATGGGCATATTAGGACTTCTCGTCCGAAAATGGTTCTAGAAAAGTACATTTCATTTGGAATGGTCACTATGACTAATTGTGGTTCCCTTGTCAGACTTTCCAAAACTCGTAAAAATTATTTTATTCATTCTTATTAACATTTTTGTTTTTCTTCTTTTGAAGTAATTCCTGGATCAGGTTAGGCAGACATACATTTTCAGCAATTCTTCTCGCGACCGTTCAAGGGAATTCCATTGAAGAGGACTAAGAGTGTCAGTAAACTGGAAAAAGTCTCGCAACCATAGTTAGTTCCATTTTTTTCTTCTTTTTTCTTACATGTGAAGAGAGTGTTGTGTGAGAGAAGAAAAGCTACTGTTTATATTCAGCCTTCACAAATTTGTCAAACCTTTGAGGCCGACCTCCGCTTTCGCCTTGGATCGGCCGGTAATCGGTCTCAAACTGGTCCAAGTGACAAGTTAAATACGGTTCAAGTGTGTTGTCGCCTACAAACCGATGTTTTCCAGCATTGAAATTAGAATCCAAAAGCTTCGGATAGTTGTTGTCTATCCAGTGTCGAGATATCTTTGGAAATTCTGGCTACCAAATCCCATTCTGTCAACAGTGTGTTTGTACAGCTTGAATAGAAGAGCATTGCTATGGATCAGGCTGTTTTCCGTGAATATAATATGCTGTGGCAGGCAACCCTGGAATTTCAGAGTTTTTTCGTTTCAGCTGTATTCCTGATTCACATTTTCATCGATCGGCCGAAGATTTCGTGTCTCATTTGCAATGTCTTGTTATATGGCTGTAGCTGTTTTTCGATAACTCTGTCCTGAATGCGACATGATTACATAGACTATGCACCTCAGAGGCAACTTTTTAGCGATGGGTGGAGGATAAGTATACAGTTTGAAGAGCTTGGCTTCTCCTTTTCGTGTGCTGCCTTACAACAGTATTTTCATATAGCCTAGCTCCCTCATTTTCAGCCGGTTGAAGTAAGGCTTATCGGGCTTATCATGTCAAAATCTCCTTATCCCTGTTATACTTTGCCATGACCGACCGCTCCGCTGCTTACCCCGCCCGGACTCATCCGTTCAAGGTAGGCTTGAAAGGCAGTGTTCACGATGAATGTCGCACTCGAGTTCGACCCAAAAGTGGGATTGTTTGGTCGTGAGGTAACTAATAGTGAAGAAACAGCGAAGAAAAACGTCCAGAGTAAGTCAAAATAACGGTTTCTAAATTCAGGGCGTGGACTAGAATCATGGGTCCTGCTGATTTCGGCAAGCGCGCGCTAATCGCGAAATCTGCGCGAATCGATAATGCTAACTGCGGCAGAGTTGCTTGGCAATTCGCCATCGAAACGTGTGCGGCGCCACAAGCTCGTCCGATTGGGGGGGCGGACCGGGATAGCTTTCAAAGCCGTTTGTATTTATTTCTGGCTAGTTTTCGTTGCTTTCTTCGACCCTATCCTCTACAGCACCTGCCAACTTAGTATGTCACACCGAGACTTCGAGAACGAGATTTATCGTGAGCACTGCCTTTAATGTGGAAGACAATAGACCACCCATGAAGTTTAGTCTATTTCAAGCTAGTTTCAGACTTCAATTGCACTGAAAAGGCAAGGATACCTACACAAAGTGGATTTTCAAATGAGGAGATACGTTAGCTGGGCCAATTGTTGACGTAGAATCCGAATTTTTTTCACGGCTGCGGGACATTTTTCCCGAACGGAGTTGTTAGCGTTTTTCAGTAGATTTCTGTAGCTGAGTGGCATTATGCCGGCCGTAACCCATCGGAAAATGAATCCAGAAAAAAATTGGTCTCCTCAAGGCCTGAAACGCTTCATTTTTCTACAGAAGCCTCTCGCACGATAGAACTGCTCGTCCTAAACACTTTAGCTGATGAATATGGATATCTTTACAAGAGTGCGAAAAAGGGAGTACGGCATGTATTCGAACCCGGAACCAGGGCTGGGTACACGTCCCGGTATGGCGATTTTGAATATGCACTCCCCTTAGCTCGGTAATTTTCAGGCACCCCCCATGGGAAATCGAAAACGGCTGTTTTCCGAGAAGTCGAGCTCAACAGCGTCGAAAGTTTTCCTAAACCTATGAAGGATTAGTTAATCTGTGTTTGATCGTTCTGATTAAGAAATCAAAAAATTATTTCGTGTTGTGGACCATGTCAGGATCCAAGATATGCGTGGGTAGTGGGAAACCCGAGTTTTACCCACATAGAATGTCGCAAACCCTTGGAGACTAGGCTTGCCGTGTGATATGGTGTTTGTACGCAGCTACGCCGTGCACACGGTAGTGGACGCGCACACAATATTAATAAAAAAAATGTTCAACAAAGTTGGAGCGGTTGTAAGTATTTAGCCGTGACAGAGTTCATTCAAACGAACCTTGTTGATCAAAAGTAGCATTAAACATGAGAGCAAAGGATATTGTGAGAAAGAGAAGAATCTGGCAAACACTTGAGCATCAGCAGGATTGATTTTTAATGTGATTTAAGGACCTTGAATCTCGTCCCCGAAACGAATCGTTTTACCCCGAAAACCGGGACAAAACCGGGACCAGCTTCAAGGTCAATAAATCACATTGAATATCGAACCAATTGTTAAAAAAATGTTTTCCATATTCTCCTCTTTCTTCCAATGCTCTTAGTTCTTATGTTTAATGCTATTTTAAACCCACTAGGTTTATTTGAATGAACCTAAATTTTTATAATGGATACATTGGAAGTATCCTATTTCTGCCTTCTTCCACTTACTACGGTTTCAGTCCTTTTCTCCTACCCGTTCTTTGATAAAATACACTTTTCAATTGATATTGGTTGCGCGTCCACTTCAGTGTGCGCTGTGTAGCCGCGGACAAACACCATATCGCACGGCAAGCCGAATCTCTAAGGGGTTGAGGCATTCGAGCTAAATAAAACTCGGATTTGTATGGACAGGGTACTTTTCAAGGAGGAAGATGCGATCATTCGCTTCTCTCACCGGAGTTCGCAAAGTCTTCTATTCTTGAATTCCGTAAGTGTTTGCCTAAAAAAGCGGAGAAGATGATCCGACGAATCATAAGAAAAGGGCGTATTATTTTTTTTTCTGAAATTGGACAGAACATGGTGGCACTTGTTGTTCGGTTTAGGCACCCCCCTTTGCCCTCTCCGCAACGTCCAATATGCACCCCCCCCCACCCTAAAGTTAACCGGGACGCGTGCCCAGCCCTGCCCGGAGCCTCACTTCTCACTGCAGTGCCCATTGTCACTGCGCCAACCGGCCACAGGGGCTGCATGCCCCCACTTGGCATAAAAATCACATTGATGCATCTGCCAGAAGGCGCCGAATTCTCACGGCTTTTACATTCTGATGTGCCTAACAGTGAAGCGCTAAAAACGCATATAACTCCGTTCAGAGAAGCGTTCCGCAGCTGTTAAGTGAAAATTGGAGTTCTACGTTAAGAATTGATCTTGGGAACAATCATTTCATTAGAAACGGGGTAGGGGCTCTCTACACACAGATGGAGGAGTTGTCCCGTCTTTGCAATTCGACGCGTCACGCTACTCAATTCAAGCAAAGTGGTCCCGACTGGAAATAGAGCCGCGAAACGCGAAAACTGTTTCCTCGGTGTGTAGAGAGCCCCTATCCCATTTGGAATGGCCCCTCTAGGTATCTTTCCATTGTGAGCATACTGTAGCCATGGCTTGCTTCTATTCATTTTTGCCATTAATAGATAAGGAAGCAGCTGATATTTTTCGGACCGTGTGATTCTTTATGTTTTTTTTTTACTTTTTGGGTGGTATAAATTGTACATACATATTTATACCACGCATTGAACTCAGATGGAAAACGCGTAAGTGATCAAATTCAACGGTAAGCCACAAGAAGCATCAGCTAAAGCCAGAATTGTGCTTTTGAACGGTTTATCTCATTTTGATGAACCTTTCACAAAAGAATGAAAATAGCATTCAATGCAGAAGAAACGCAAGAACTAATCCTTCAATCCAATAGGTGTTCATTAACGTTTTATCGAATTGTCTGATAGAATTGCTGTACGCTGCGGTTGTTTAGGAGATTGCTGCAGGTATACGGTTATTAGGTACATATGTAGCCTACTCAGACAGCAGGTGCGGGCGGATCGCTGGCTTTTGGCGGGCGGATGGACACCCCCCCCCGCCATCCGCCCGCCAGTAGCCAGCGATCCGCCCACCAGTAGCCAGCGATCCGCCCGACAGTAGCCAGTGATCCGCAGGCCAGTAGCCAGCGATCCGCCCGCCAGTAGCCAGCAATCCGCCCGCCACTAGCCAGCGAACCGCCGCCATTAGCCAGTGATCCTCCCTCGATGCCACATGTTGGTTTCCGGTGGTTCCCACCACGGTCTCCGTGTGCGGGACCACCCTGCCCGCTAGCCATGGGGACCATCCCCTCAATTGCCAAAATTTATCTTTTGGCCTGTGAGTGATCCTTCAGAGGTGACTTTCAGTCACCATTCAGGGCCTCGAAATGCCGAGTGAGCAGTCAGTGCGATGGAGCGCCTTCTATGTCCTTTGGTTTGTTTACTCTGAGCATGATACTGATAACAGAAAAGAACTTGTCAATGATTGACAAGTTTCACCGTGTAAAATTTGCGCGGGCGGATTGCTGGCTATCAAAGCAGTGGCGGGCGGATCACTGGCTATCAAAGCCCTGGCGGGCGGATCGCTGGCATGTTGCGGGCGGATCGCTGCATCTCATAGCTCAGCGAGCGGATCGCTGGCTATCAAAGCCCTTGCGGGCAGATCGCCGCTTCAGAGATTGCCAGCAATCCGCTCGCTACCGTGATCAACTTTACCAGGTGCCGCTATCCGCCCGCCAAAACGCAGCGATCCGTCCGCCGAGGCCATGATGAGCAGCGATCTGCCCACAACTTGCCGGCGTAACGCCCGGAGAGGCCTTGATTGCCAGCGGTTAGTCCGCACCTACTGTCTGAGCAGATTAGGCGAAGGGGGATTATTTTGGTGGTGACTGGGAAGTGTTTGGCGTGAGATTTTCAATTCTGGGAGGATCGCCGTAGGTTTCTGTTTTTTTTTCTTGGAGGGTAGCGGTGAGTATACAGTTGAATGGCATCTTTGTTCCTATAAACTATCGGGAACTTTCTGAAATTTTGAACAGCTACAGCGCGCGTGAAAAGTATGTGAAGGTGTCAAATCTCGAGATTCTGCTACTATCTCAACATTGCGCTCCATATTGCGGTCATTTTGAAATGATTTAGCTTTTTGCCTTATGTTCCTATACTTTTTACGCGGTACAGTATGAGACTTTTTCTTCAAAAAATCGTGAAAATTTGATCTATAGTTAAACGTTCTAGTTTTGTGCTAGTGGGGTTATTTGAGACTCAAAATCCGATTTTCGCCTCCAATTTTGGCCACAATGTTGGAATCGTTGCGAAATCTCAAAAGGTAATACGTTTCTATACTTCTGACGCACGCTGTGAATTGGACTATTGATCAGCAACCTCTCTTTTCTCGAAAAAGAAGCCTCTAAGGTGAACTTTTTGTCAAATCGGAGACTTGACCTACAGTGTGACACCTATCGTAGACTTACAGTAATCTCTTGAGAAGCGAAACCTGGCGTAATCTCTTGAAAGTCAGAAAACTGAGGTGGATTCTATATACGCCTACCGTATGCCTACCGTAACTTTCGAAGAATTCACTAATTCCATATTCACCTCCACCTCTAGTGTCAGACAGAAGCTGTGTATCTAAGCACCCAAGCTCGTTCGTATTCATGGCGATGCCTTTTTTTCGGCGCTCGAATTTTTTTCTTTTGATTTTCATCCTTCCACCTCTTGTGTCCTTCAATACATGGTTTTTTTTTTCTCGGAAACCTGTCCGTCACCTTCTCTTTCCATTCAAGTCGTACCTCTATTCTCACATCGACTGCTCGACTATGCTCAAATTTGTTTGTTTCTCTCCCTTGGGGATATTTTAGTATTTTCTGGCGTGAAATTTTTGAACATTATAGTCTTCTTTGTGTAATCCTAATGCATGACCAAAACAGGAAACGTATGGCATTTTTTTTTGAAAAAATTTTCACGAAAGTACGCGTGACGTTCTGTTGATCTAATGTGCTCCACCGTTTTCGGAAGGCAGCTTAGGTGCCTGCAAGGATTTGGGGTCGCGGACTTGGAAAAAAATGAAACGAAGACAACTGTAACAGAACAAAATCATACGCTTGGTTAGTGTGATCGTCGTGGCCTCCAGGTTGACTTTTTCACTCATAAGTGAAAGTTTCCAGGTGGACTTCACATTGAAGGAAGGGCTAAGTTAGGTTGCCGCATTTCGTAGGAAGGTCCGACGAGGCTTCATACTCTTGTCGAACAGGTATGAGGCGTTCTGATTTCCATTCTTCATAGTCTAAGAGGGACATGACTACTTGGGAGTATCGTCCGAGGAGGCTATACTCCTGCCGATCAGAGTCTAAAGCCTAGTTTTGACTGCAGGTGTTCGCTGCGGCCATGCGAAGGACAACTGTTCCTTTTTCATGGCGCGCAATGGAAAGCCGCTCCAATTGTGATCGCTTCGTGGCAAGCGTCCTACATCGCTGGGTCGCGGCGACGAAATCCTATGTTTTACTGCATCGCTGCTTGAAGAGCGATTCTCAATGGTCGCTGACCGTCGCTCCATCGCGGCTAAAATGGCAGCGATGGAGCGATTGCCAGCGGATGACACGTTTCGTCTAGTAAACGTCGACCCTTTCGCAGGACAAGGTCAGTGTTTACGGGTCGAAACGTGTTATTGATAACTACCAGCCATTAATTTCACTGATTGATTGAATTTATTCGATCATCCGTGAGGCTATGCACTATGAACAGAATCGCTGCCGCTGCTACATAGCTGCAGGAGCGGGTGTGAAATCGCTGCGATGAAAAACAGCAGCGATGCAGTCGAAACTAGGCTTTAGGGACTGTGCTCCCATTGGATCAGGGTGCGAGAAAGATCACTCCCGATAGGCAAGTCTAACAGGGAGAACCTCGTTCTCGAGGAATGGGGTCAGGGTGGCCGACAGCTATGGTCTGAGGTGGTCGCGTTTCTGTCGGCTAAGGTTTTTAGAGAGCGTGCATCAACGTATAGAATCTGAGGGGCCGCACTACGGATGGGGACGGTGTCCGAAGTGGGCCGCGCCTCCTGCACTTTTGACAGATAAGGTCTGAGAGACTACACTCACAATGGAAAAGTCTGAAGGGACCGTACCACAGATTGGCAGAGGCTGAAAGGCCGCACTTTCAATGTAGGGTGTCTCTGGGTGTTGCACTCGGGACAGATAGGGTCTGAGCACACACTTCCGATGGAGATAGTCTGAGAAGACCCCACTCCCGACTCACGTTGTCTCCTGGAGTCACACTCTCGCCAGACAGGTCTGAGGAAGCGTATACCCGAGGAGCAGGGTCAGAGTGTGCCGCAGTTCCGCCGGACTGGGTCTGCTTTAGGTTTACTCACGCGACGGACAGGGTCTGAGATGGCCGCGCTTCCATCTGCTAAAGGTCTGAGAAGGACGCATGTCCAACGTACAGGATCAGATGAGCCGCGATACTGATGTGAACAGTGTCTGGAGGGACCATGTTCTCTGCACTTCCGACGGACAATGACTGAGAAGCCACACCTCTAAAGAAGAAGTCTGTGGGGCCGCCGCAGGGCCGCACTCTCAATGTGGGGTCTCCTTGAGTGTCCGGACAGACGTCTCGGCGACAGTGTCTCCGAGACCGCATTGTCGTCTTGCAGTGCTGTCTCAGCAGACAATGTGCGGGGCCCACACTTCGTCGGGTTAGAATCTGACAATAAGAGGGCCACACTCCCGGTAGGCAGCGTCCAAGCTAGCTGCCCTCCCAAGGGACAGGGTCAGAATGGGCCACAGTCTCTACGAACAGAATATGAGGGGCCGCACTCCCGGTGGACAGTGTGTTAGGGGGCCGCATTGTAGATCAGCCAATCTAAGTCATGTAAGCGTGGTAGCCTGCGTCATATACGAATTAGTTTCGCGTTTCTGGATTCTCACTCTATCGTTTCTATTTTCAAACGAAAAAATAAATAAATGAACTCGTTCATAAGCTTCTTTGATTCGATCGGAATAAATTTTTGAAAATATATCCGACTAGTCGAATTATTTATCAATTTTTTGATTGATACCCGATTTACGCAGGAATAGAAATGATTTTTTTTTGGGGGGGGGGGTGAATATATATTCAAATGTTATTTTCTTGAATTGAGTAAACTGCGACTGGTTCTTGGACGAGCGATGTTTTTCGAGCAAAATGTTTTTTTTCGAAAAATCGATTAATATTTAATTTTTAATTCGAATTTGATATTCGATTCTAAAATGTTGAGTTTCGAATTATTGGTGCTCTCGTTCGACCCGAACATTTGAAGAACCGATTGATTGGAATTCTTGAATGTGAAAAAGTACATCAAACCCCTCAATCGATTGAATTTTCCACATGTTCGAATTTATCTGTTTCGATTCCACGTTTGAAATAACATGAAAAAACTATCGGTTTTTTCGGACTTCTAAGTGCCTTTTTTTTCAAAATTCTGTTTTGAAATCGAAAAAAACGGGAGATTCCTCTCTCACACTAAGAAAAGCCCCTAATCGTGATATTATAAGAGTCAGAACAAAAATGAAGCAGAAACAAGCGTGAAAAAAAAGAAAACCCGTAACTCATCTAGGAAATCAGCTGTGCTGTCGATCGATAATGAAATCTGGCAAAGAGCCAGGTTTTCCACCGTAGTTTTTGTGTGTGACCGCAACCGCACCGTCTCCTTTTAACATTGCGGTAAACTGTGCACGGTAGCTTTTGGAAAGTGGCCATTCCAAACGAAATCCAACCTTTCAGGATCAATTTGCGACGAAAATGTTGAAATTGACTTTTCTAGCTGCGTTTTGCTTTTCTGAGCGGAGTTATAGACGATTATTGGTGGGTTGCCTTAGTTACTCTCTATAAAACGTCGTAATTCGCATCAGTCGAGGCGCGAGCGGCGCGCGCGTTGCCTCTGCCTCCGTCTGCCCTACGCTCTCACTATCTCTAACCTCCGCTCCGCACCAGCACGCGTAAGAACCAATGTGAATTCCGCCGTTTTGTAGCCTATAACTGTTCTTATGCCCACCGTTACCTACCTTAATGCTCCTTAAAGGCATCGATCGCGCTGGAAACCAATTTCCATTTTTAGGCTCATTTTTGGGAATGAGCCCGGTAGACCACACCGGTAAACTTCGGCTCCTTAAAAAAGTAGGGATATGAAGTTGGAAGGGGTTAAAGAGGAGGATCCGCCACCAGTTCTCACCAGTCATCTAGCACTTTTTTCATAGAATGTTGATGCGATCGTCAAACAACATGAAAAACAGTTACCGCACAAACTGTACATGCAGAAAAACCTGTGACGAGGCCTCAAAATGCAGAAAAGCTTTAAGAACCATTTGGGCGGGAACTTCGATTTCAAATTTATGTAGAGTGTATTCAGACTGACTTTCCTTTACAAATGAAGGTATTTCATGGGCCTTTTTGACGGTTTCGTTCACTAGAGAGGTCAAGCCACCCAAAAACACAAAAAATAATGTACGGTTTTCCGCGCGTATGATGCCTTTAAAGGCAGCATACACGCTCGCAAGCATAGTCGAGATAACAGCATAGATAGGTCCGCACGGCCCGTACTATGTCGTCAACGACGGTTGAAGCGCTGAAAACTGTCCAGGATGACAATATTTGACAATGTTTGAGCAATCTTGCCTTCCACGCCCGTATTTTCACACCCCTTCGAGTAACAGAATGAGAATCGATACTTGTGAAAACATGTGATAACTTAGAATGATAGCACTATAAAAAGGGAGTGCAGTAGAGAAAAAACTCGATTTACCTCAATATAACATGTTTGTGCACTGATAAAATCCTCCATTTTAAAAGGTCAGCCAAAGTAGAGCGGCATTCTCGAAAGTGGACGAGAGTCAATAGGTATGCAGACATGTTATACTCAAGTAAACCAAGCTATTTCTCTCGTGCACTCCCATTTGATAGTGCTATCACTCTCAATTATCACACCTTTTCACAAGTATCGATTCTCATTCTGTTACTCGAAGGGGTGTGAAAATACGGGCGTGGAAGGCAAGATTGCTCAAACATTGTCAAATATTGTCATCCTGGACAGTTTTCAGCGCTTCAAACGTCGTTTACGACATAGTACGGGCCTTGCGGACCTATCTATGCTGTTATCTCGACTACGCTTGCGAGCGTGTATGCTGCCTTTAAAGTTCACGAAGAAAAAGTTGCACGTTTTTTTTGGCTAAAACGTAAGCTCTGGGTCCTTCTAAGAAGATTAGGAACGGAAGTGCGACAAAAAACGGCCGGTAAGTGGGTGAAAATCTCGCGGGTCAGCCAACCCAATGGGCCATTCCGCCTACGTCCTGGAACAGTCCCTGTGAATTCGTGGTTAGATGAGCGGTGGTTAGCAATCAAAAACCCCGTTCTGCCCTTCATTTTCAACTTCTCTCTTTACATAGGTCAGCTCGCACACATCGGCTGCAAAAAACGGGAGTCACAAGCCTCGGACAACTCGTCCACAATGCTTCCCTTGCTGAATTTCGAGGGGCCATAACTCTGTTTCCAGGGGGTCTTGAACGATTCCAGGGATATCTTCGAAATCAGCATGGAACCGTTTACAAGATAGGCGAAAAAAAAAACAGAAAAACGACTTTTATCGTGAACACTGCCTTTAAAGGCAGTGTTCACGATAGAAATCGATTTTCTGTTTTCCCGCCTATCTCGAAAACGGCCCCATGCTGATTCCAATGGTGTCTCTGAAATCATACAAGACCTTCTGTGAACGCAGGTATGGTCCCTCAAAGATTGAGCTATGGAAACATGGTGGACGAGTTGTCCGAGGCTTGTAACTTCCGTCTTTTGCAGCCGATCTGTGCGAGCTGACTTGAGTAAAGAGAGAAGCTTAGAATTAAGGGAAGAACGGGGCTAATGATTGGAAATCATCACTCATCTCACGATCTCGAGCATTCATTTGTTCACGTCGGTGGGCGTGTGTTGCGCTTTTGGGGTTCGCCTTGCGCTCGGAGTGGCAACTTCCGGCTCTTTCGGAGCTCTTCTTGGCTCGTTTTCATGCGTTCCTTCGACGTCAACGTTATAATATGCTTCTCCAATACCCATTCCTAGTGGAAACTGAAACACATTTTTTATCGTGAACACTGCCTTTAAGCTTAAAAATAGACACCACAATAGATTTCAGCGCCCCTAGTATTCCACCTGTACAAACTTTGGGCAAAAATAATTTTTGGATTTTTTTTGGGCGCCCCAAAAATTCAAAAACTATGGGATTCCTTGGGTCGAAATAACATTCCTCGCTGAAGCATCGATCAGCGTGGTTGTTTGGGGCATTGAAGACAAACATGAAGTCTTTTTTTAGTTTTTGGGTTATGTTGTTGGGCTATGGCCCGGTAAGGTCATTTACCCTATCGCTTATAACTCTATCCAGAGAAATGGAGCGTAGCTAGAAAGATCAAATTCTGACTTCCTGTCAAAATTTATTCTTCAAAATTGCAATCCGTTTGGAATAGCCACTTTCTCCTATTGACCCTTGCTTGTTAGGCTCCACTCGCTTGAGAATCTGCAGACTTTTTCCAGAGGTTCACCTCAGTTGATCAAGAAGTTTGGAAGGTCTTGCTAGATGTTTTTACTTGCAAAGTTTATCCAGTGGAATGTTGCTGTTGTCAAGTTCTTCATGAGGACAGGCTCTGCCAGGCGCATGTGTTCCTCTCATGTTTCAAGATTGCTGCGATCCTCATTTCCAGCTCTCAAATTTTTAGTCTTGGATAGTCTTTCTTGTGAGATCTCCTGAAGTACTAAACCGTCCTACAGCATCAAAAGTTCATTTTTTCTGATTGCAACCAGGGTGTGTGGCAGATTTCGGTGTGAAATGGACGACCTTCTACTACTGCTTAGCGACCATATCCGCACTCTTTTCTATTCGGGGGGACTTCTATTGCGTAACCAGTTTAGATTTCCTGTTCCGTGTCGTTGTCAAACACCCGAGGAACATTGCTGCGGGCGCTGATGGACTGCTGCCGCTTGTCGATTGCCATTTGAAACGTTTTCTTGTCGTCATCAGCTCTAAGTCACCTTAGGTTCTTAATTCAAACTCTATAGATTCCTACTGATTAACTTGGACTAAGTGGTCATTTAGAGTGAGATAACTTCATATACGTTTCTAAGACCACATTTTCCGTCGTAAAATTCGAATTTTTCCTCCGCAGCTGCGGAACGTTTCTCTGAACAGAATTATATGTGCTTTTGTCCTATTTCCCATTACTTGTCGAGCGTTTGCCTTTCACCGATGAGGTGTTTCTGAAAGCATCTGAGAAAATGATTTCAGTTTTGACTCAAAATTGCTTTATGTGGATTCTTCTGGGGTGCTGATATTCTGACAGTAATGTTTCACGTGTACTTTGTATATGTAATATCGCGCCTTTTCAGGAATAGACTTTAAACAGCATTTGAAACGGGAATTTTTTAGATTTTTTTCTTCCTATATAATGCATGCTTTGACAATATTCTCGTCTCTGTTTTTAGTCTTTAGGCTATTTATTAGGCTATCCGCTGCATTATTCTTGAACCTACATTTTTTTGTTCTGTAAGAGTAACGGAAGCTTAAAAGTGAAATAAAGGGCTATTAAAGTTGTTGCTATTGAACAAAATCGGCAAATGAACTTCAGATTCGTGAAAAGCGCCTCAAAAAAAAACTCCTGGAAGAGTTTTGAGCCAAATTTAGAACATTCCGCTTAAACGCTTTCAAACCCCCCTAATAGATATAAGTAGTCGCCTAATCGAAAATCCTTACGAATGAAAAACGCTATTACTCTGTGCGAAATTCGGAAAATGTGCTTTCACCCAAACGTTGCCCGGGGGGGGGCGGTTTTTTGGGCGCTTAACACGATAACGAGGTCCGTTTCCGAATTTTGGAAAGACAACATCGCGTCTTATAACATTTTTAGAGTGTTTTCGGGCAGCTGTGAATGGCTTAATCGGACCCTAATTCCATAAATGGTTATAGGAAAGTACATTTTATTTGAAATGACCAAGCTGACTATTAGTGTTTTGCTTGTTATATATGCGTGAAGTTTTTGGTTCAGTTTTTTTCGGTTTTTTTTTGGCAGTAATGTTTTGTGCTTCGTATAATATCGCGCCTCTTCAGAAATAGGCTTTAAAAGCACAGGCTAAGCTCGTGGGTAAAATTTGATATTATGGTCCGGCCGCTGTGTGTATCAACCCTGTCAAAGGCGGAATCTCAGTTCTTCAGAATAAGCGAGAAAAGTCGAGCCCCCATTCCCTCCGCCCCCAAATCAGCACCCATTAGCTCCGCCCACTTCAGAGCTTTCGGTCTCAATGGGGCACAGGGGTTGTCTACACAGTGAGGGAGGAGTTGTCCCGCCTTTAGCGGCTCTAGTTCCACTCGGGACCACTTTGCTCGCGTTGAGTGGCGTGACGTTTCAAACTGCGAAATCAGGACAACTCCTCCCTCGGTGTGTAGAGAGCCCCTTTCCCTTATGAGGACGAGACGTGTCATGGATTTTAATTAAAATCTATGTTCTCCCATTTTTTATCGGTCTAGCTTTATAGTTTGATCTGCTCTGGCGCGATGGCTGCGAATGGCGAAGAAAAACAGGCCCGAGACAACTCGTCCACGATTTTTCAACGTTCAATTTCACAAACTTTGAGAATCTATAACTTCTTTCGTAGTGGGTTCTGAGCAATTCTGGAGACACAGTTGTGATCAGCACTAAATTTTCTCTGAGATTGCTAGGTCAATGGGGAAACGATTCTGAGGTTGGACTGTGCCTTTAAGAAGTTTTTGAAACGGGAATTTTTTTTCGAATTTTCTCTTTTTAGTATATGCATGTTTGACAACGTTCTCGTCTCTGTATTTAGTTTTTAGGTTATTTATTAGGCTATTCGCTGCAGTATTCTTGAACCTACATTTTTTTGTTTTGCAAGAGTAACAGAAGCTCAAAAGTAAAATAAAGTGCTATTAAAATTGTTGCTATTGATTAAGAACAAAATCGGCAAATGAACTTCAGATTCGTGAAAAGCGCCTCAAAAAAAAACTCCTGGAAGAGTTTTGAGCCAAATTTAGAACATTCCGCTTAAACGCTTTCAAACCCCCCTAATAGATATAAGTAGTCGCCTAATCGAAAATCCTTACGAATGAAAAACGCTATAACTCTGTGCGAAATTCGGAAAATGTGCTTTCACCCAAACGTTGCCCGGGGGGGGGCGGTTTTTTGGGCGCTTAACACGATTACGAGGTCCGTTTCCGAATTTTGGAAAGACAACATCGCGTCTTATAACATTTTTAGAATGTTTTCAGGCAGCTGTGAATGGCTTAGTCGGACCCTAAATCCATGAGTGGTTGTAGAAAAGTTCATTTTTTCATTTGGAATGACCAGGCGGACTATTATATAGTGTTTTCCTTGTTATACGTGAGTGATGTTTTTGGTTTTTGTGAATTTCCGTTTGTCTGCTGCAGTATTTCTGAATGTGCACATTTCATTTTTTGGATTGAATGCGGTATTTCGCATTTAACAATAGGGAAAATATTATTGAAAACCAGAAACTCGTAGAATTACATAGCTTTCCATCATTTTTATTCTGGCTGTGATGTTTTGTGCTTCGCATAATATCGCGCCTCTTCAGGAATAGGCTTTAAAAGCACACTCCAAGCTCGTGGGTAAAATGTGATATTATGGTCCGGCCGCTGTGTGTAGCAACCCTGTCAAAGGCGGAATCTCAGTTCTTCAGAATAAGCGAGAAAAATCGAGCACCCGTTCGCTCCGCCCCCCCCCAAATCAGCTTCCATTAGCTCCGCCCACTTCAGAGCTTTCGGTCTCAATGAGGCACAGGGGTTGTCTACACAGCGAGGGAGGAGTTGTCCCGCCTTCAGCGGCTCTAGTTCCACTCGGGACCACTTTGCTCGCGTTGAGTGGCGCGACGTTTCAAACTGCAAAATCGGGACAACTCCTCCCTCGGTGTGTAGAGAGCCCCTGTCCCTCTCAATGGGGACGAGACGTGTCATGGATTTTGATTAAAATCTATGTTCTCCCATTTTTATCGGTCTAGCTTTATAGTGTGATCTGCTCTGGTGCGATGGCTGCGAATGGCGAAGAAAAACAGGCCCGAGACAACTCGTCCACGATTTTTCAACGTTCAAATTCACAAACTTTGAGAATCTATAACTTCTTTCGTAGTGGGTTCTGAGCAATTCTGGAGACACAGTTGTGATCAGCACTAAATTTTCTCTGAGATTGCTAGGTCAATGGGGAAACGATTCTGAGGTTGGACTGTGCCTTTAAGAAGTTTTTGAAACGGGAATTTTTTTTCGACTTTTTTCTTTTTAGTATATTTATGCTTTGACAACGTTCTCGTCTCTGTATTTAGTTTTTAGATTGCTTATTAGCCTGCTGACATAGGATTTTTCAAATCCCAGATTTTTAAAAATATTTTCCATCTTTAAAAATATTTTCCCTATTTTTGAATGCTAAATATCACAACTTATTTATTATCCCACAAGCATGCGCATTCATTAGAGTATCAGAGTAACAAACCAACTCACTACAAATTTATTGTAATTTTGATATTACATTCTGCCGCTATGGAGTTATTTATCCTTGGTCATAAAATAATAAGCAAATTTAGAAATACTGCAGTAGACAAGCGTATATGTACAGAAACCAAGAACTTGACGACTTTCATCGCAAACACTGCCTTTATAGCTTCCCATCGTGTGAAATTTTTGAAGTCACAACGCGACTTTAGGCAATTTGAAACCGAATATGGCGTCTTATTATCGATTTTCGAAATGTTAAGGTTGGTTTGGATGGGTATACGGTAGTTTGGTCAGTTTCAAATTTGGCTCAAAACTGCCTGTGGGGGTAATTTGGGGTGGCGAACACGAATTTGGCCTTCATTTATCGATTTTCAAAATGTAAACGGAAGTTACTGTACTTCTCTGGGCCAAATTCCGGTCCGCAATTGCGTCTCGACACGCTTTGCGGTCGCGCGCTTTTTAGTCGGAAGAGTTTCCAGCGCCGCAGCCACCAATCTGTTGACTCTAGGTGGGTTTTAGAAGCTGGAAACTAAACGAAATTGGAGAAAACTGTGTGAAAAAGCCATATAAAGTCTAGCGCTGGAAACTCAACTGACTCGAGCGCGTGCGGCCGCAAAGCGTGTCGAGACGCCATTGCGCACCGGAATTTGACCCAGAGAAGCACAGTACGTTGGCTTAAAGGTCATTATACCTACCGAAATCTATGGTTAGGCTGTTGCGGTCTCTCGGGACAACGGTGAGGACGTGAGGATTTCACAAAAAAAAGTTTATTTTCGGGGTGAGGAACGTAGAAGAGTTGGACCGAAATTTAAAAATTTGGGGACGCCTTGGATAGAAGGTAAAATTAGGCCCTTCGTAGCTCTTCAGGTAGGAGCTTAGTGTTAGTTACAAACAAACAAATACCAATATTCTACGTACGAGTTCTAAAGGAGGTACAAAATTTTGATTCCTTTCTTGAAATGTTGAACTCAAAAAATTTTGAAGAAAAATATCACCGGGAGGACACATAACTTTTCGCCATTTTTTTTGAAAATTTCGGGCAAATCTGTTCAGGCTCATTCATAGCTGGTCGCTTCGACTAGTCGCCGCACTGCCAACAGGTACAAAACCCAGCGCGGCAACAGATCTTGCACTGAGTCGCGACGGTTTGGAACAGTATGCTGTTTCAGTCGCGGTCGCCGAGCGACTGTGGTATTTCATAGCTGGTCGAAGCGACCTGCTTGATTTTGCTAGGTCGCTTCCACTAATCGCGTCTCTTCCATGATGGAAGCGATTCGTCTAGTCGAAGCGACTAGTCCGCAATCTTTCGTCACAACCTTGCGTATGTGGCGCCAAATTGCGGACGTCACAGCTCACCCACATAAAAGACGGCATGTGAAAGGGAAAAACGACTATTTTTTACACACTTACGATAATAGAGATGAGAAAGCTTATTAAGGCTGCCGAGAAATCACATTTCATGCAGAGCTTCCGGCAATTACTAACGTTAGTTGAAGTTTTATGTTGCTGTGCAAGCAAATTCCATCCCGTTGTCTTTTGAAACCATTTTTTTTTCGTTAAAAAAAAAGAAAAAAAAACTGTGCAAGACTAATTTATCTAGAAGATCAAGGCACCTAAGTCACAAAAAAATCAGGAGGAATCAGCAAAAACCAAGAAAATGTTTTTTAATTCCTGCGGCGTTGTCCGCAATTCACCGTATTTTTTACGCAAAACTGCGTCCGCCCGAGCGACTCGAAATCAGTGGACGAAACGATTTCAGGTCGCGGCATGGAGCGATTGCAGATCGCGGCAGTATCGTTGAAGTCGAAGCGACCAGCTATGAATGAGCCTTTTGACCCTGCCGAAATCTACGCTAACCCTCAGAATATCGGCAGACGAATTCGTGATCCGAAGTCTAGAGAACCCCAAGGTACAAACTTTGGGCCCATTCTTTCTGAACGCACAAAAACTGCCTGATGGATAAGTACCCTTACCTATTCACAAACCTTGAAAACGTTAATATCTCTGTTCAAAGAACCGTTCCACAGCTGCGAATATTAAATTCGATTTTTTCCTTAGTACATGGTCCTAGCAACATATGTTACATTCGAAATGTCCACTTTGTCCAAGAATCCTTCCACTGCCAGATCACAATTATTCAACATTTTGTATCTCTTGCTCTTTTCCTGTAGAGATTCTAGATGGTTTGAATACCCTGTGGGATATACGTACATATGTGATGTTTTTGATCAATTGCGTACTTGAGGGTTTTTCCCCTAGCGGCGACATTATATTATAATAATGGCTGGCTGTTATAGCCGATATCACTAAGGCAAAACAAGAATAAGTGCCGCAGCGTCGTTTGGTTTACAAGCGGTTCTGATTTCTTCTTTTCCTCATTTCGTCCATCTGTTTCACCACGCAAATGCTTCGGATCAACCCCAAATCAAGATTTTTAGTGATTGTGGTCGAAGCTTGGATCCCGGAGTTGTTTTCTTGCATTTTCCGTTAGTTGGGAAGGCCCCCTGACATGTTCAAACAGTTTTGTGTCCGGTTATCGAATAATCTATTGGACTTTTTCTGTTCACAGTGGGTTTTGGCCTTGCCGTATTCGAAAAATCGTTAAAAATGTGGAATCAAGTAAAAAATATCTGTAAGAAAATGATTTTCAGATTTTCCAGCACAACTAAACCCAAAAAACCGCTCTGAAATCTGGAATAAAATTGGAAATGCCTTCAAAATTATAGTTTTTTACGATATTCGATTATTTTCGCGCCCCAATATCCGCGAAAAAAGCCTACGAGTGCGGAAAAGTTGTAAATTTCCGTAAAATCAAACTTTATCACGATTTCCTGATTTCCGCTCGTTTTGGCACCCTGGTATCCTAAAAAATCTAATTGAGTGAATATTCTTGTATCACTTATCCTTTTATACTGTGTCTTTTAAAAAATCCTCAAAGGCAGTTCTTACGACAAAGAACCGTATTCTCATTTTCTATGATTTTGAGATGGCAAGTTCACGAGGAATAAGTTAAAAATTTCCTTAAAACTATCGAATATCGGAGAAAAAATTTGTTCGAAAAAAACCTCTTTAATATTCATTAACGCCTGTTGGTGGATTTCGCGCACTGCGGACAAAACGACCGACCAAACGTCGCAAATGGTTTTGAGCGTCTAAGTTCTTGAGTAAATGACTTTGTTTTCTGTTCCATGTACCAAAAAACTCTCAAAAAGTTAGACGGTTAAATGTCCATGTTTGAATACTAGAATTTTCTGGGATAAAGAGTATTCAAAAATGTGACAACTGTTCCTTCAGTGAAATGAACGATGGACAACTGTTATATTTATCTATTTATTTATTTATTTATTTATTTACTTATTTATTTATTTATTTATTTATTTATTTATTTATTTATTTATTTATTTATTTATTTACTCATTTATTTATTCATTGCGCTTATATGAACGCGCTATGACATTGATCGAGCAATCATTTAAAAAGAGAGAGAGAGTGACATGTTGGAATCTAAAACGATGAAAACAATGCTGAACAAAAACAAGTTGAAAATAAAGAGATAGAAAAAATCAAAAAAAGAAAATGGCCAGAATGAGTGCCGACATGTACCAGTAAATAGTTACAGCTTAGTGACTGCGCTAAAGGCACAATCCAACCTCAGAATCGATTTTTCGTTTTTCTGCCTATCTTGGAGAAAATGTTACGCTGATCACAATGGTGTCTCCAGAATCGCTCAGAACTCACTACGAACGGAGTTACAGGCCATAAAACGGCCAAAGTCTCACCGTCGACTGCGTACCACGCGCAGCGCGTGGTACGCAGTCGACGGTGAGACTTTGGCCGTTTTATGGCCTGTACGGCTCCGGCAAAAATTTTAATTTCGAACGGCTAGAAGCTCGCGGACGAGTTGTCTCGAACCTGTTTTTTCTCGTTATTCGCAGCAGTCGTTCTGAGGCAGGCCGCAGTATAAAGCCAGACCGAAAACAAATCGAAGAACATAGGTTTTGAATAAAATCATTCGCGCGTTTTTTTCCCTATTGAGGTTGGAAACCTGCCTGTGGGCGTTGCCCATTTTTTCTTTCAAGGGGGCGTGGTCGACATTTCTCCAGCTTTTTTCTCGCTTATTTGAGCGAATTGAGATTTAGCGCTTGGCAGGCTTGCTACAGGCGGCGACCGGACCGTAATATTAAAAATTACCTCCGAGGTTGGACTGTGCCTTTAAAAAGTGGCGTTTAATTCTTTTGTAAAACACTTCTTTCGCAGAATTGAGATCTTACTACGAGCCAGCATGGGTTTACTTGTCTCCCCTCATGGGACTGGTAAGTTGGCCAAGCAGCTTGCAGCCTGCACAGTATATCGTTTCGTTGTTGGATTCAAAAGAATAATTCCTGAAAACGCTAGCCCGCTACAGCTGATACCATGACATGGAACTTTGTCGGAACTTCAATCGGAATATTGCGAAACGCAACAATTTGAACTAGGGGCGAAATTCAAATGATCACTAATACGGCTTCACATTCATCATCTACCAGCTTCAGGAGGCACCATTTTACGAGGAAACCAGACCATGTCCCCGCTAGATCAACGATTTCGTCGGACTAGAAATCTGGAACGTTAAAGGCATCGTACGCGCAAAAAACCGTATCTCATTTTTTCATGTTTTTGAGCAGGCAATACTCTGGCATACAGAATAAGAGTGGAAAGGCTCCACAAAACCATCGACTTTTGCGAAAAAACTCATTTTGAAATGTCTTGAATTATTCACTTCCCACCCTTCCGTCGATTTCGGTGTGTCTGGTACAATACGTCTGAAGTTTTTTTCGCAAACGTCGGATGTGTTTTTTGCTTCAAACTAATTAGATGGGTGGATTCCTGTTGCCTCTTGTTCACTGGAACTTATTTTGAAAAATAAAGTATCCATTGGCCAAGTTTGGATGTTAGAATTTCCCGAATTAAAAATTTCAAATGCTGAATCATCCGCGCATGTGGTGGCGCTTCTGTTCCTTGTGCTAGATGGTTGGTGAAAAATAGTGGCGAATCTTCATTTTGAACCACTCCAACTTCAGAGCCTCATGTTTTTGACGCGCAAAACTTCACCAACGTGTTCCGCCGGGCTCAATCATGAAATTGAGCCTGAAAAATGGATATTGGTTTTCAGCGCGAACGATGCCTTTAAGTATTGCTAGAACATCAACTTTACTCAATCGCTTTCTAAAAATCTGAACATTTGGTGCCTCTATTACGTTATGCGGTAAGATCTGTAACCATCTAGCTCCACGACAGAAGAGAGAATTGAGTAGTTTGGAGTGATGAAATCCACGGAAACAATTGAACTGTAAGGAAACAACCTTTGTTCGTCCTCTACACGGCCTAAAAGTCCAGTACTTGCTCGGTGTCAGCCTCAGTTCACCTCGAAGAACTTTGAAACAGAAAAACTAAATCGTTGAACACTCGACGATAAAGTAAGTTTTGTATTTTAAACAACTTCAACCGTTCTCTATAACTAGGCATGAATAACTATCAGGTTGTCCGATAAGTTCTTGCCGTTTTTTTTTAATTTTTCGTAATATAATTGTAATATAATATAATAATATAATGTAATATAATGTAATGTAATAATGTAATATAATATAATATAATATAATATTAATTTAATATATTTTTAATTTTTTTTTGAATTTTTTTAAATTAATTTTTTAAATTTAATTTAAATTTAAATTTTAAATTAAATTCTTCGCAAACCAATATCGAGCAGTTCTTTCAGCTATGGCACCCTCTCCGTATACGGCACAAATCTCTCTAGCAGCTTCCGTGGCTTTGGCACCTCGGTTAAACGCAAAAAGTAGATGGTGTCGAAAATGCTCGTTTTTGTCGACTTGACACTCCATTTAAATGCTCTAAAAATTGACAAAAACTAATCGAAACAAAAAAACCAAATAGACCTTTTTGTAGAGCGAAAAATTTTCTTTCGAATAACACAAAACATTGTACCAAAAAATTTCATTTCGATCGCTAATTTTTTAATTTAAAAAAACGGCAAGAACTTATCGGACAACCTAATATAACTAGGCTATTTCGTGGGCAGGGTGGTCCAATGGGTCGACTGATTCACGAGATTTTCACCCACTTCCTGGCCGTTTTCCGTCGTACATACTTCCGTCCTTACTCTTCTCAGGGGGAACACAAAGCTTACGTTTCTGTGAAAAAAGGCAACTTCTTCATCGTGAACACTGCCTATAATCAATGTTCTTTTTCAAAATCGCTTGATAAACTCTCTGAGGTTAGGACGTTCTGAAGGACAATTTCTAACCTAGAATGAGTGGATTTTTTTTTGTTCAGGTGTTCTCAAGAGCGGGAAAGCGGATTCACTTTCTTTGAATAAAGGGTTAGTCCGAAACCCACTCCTGGTGTCAGTGGATAGCTCCTAAGGCCGGATTCATCATTGAAAAACGAGTTAGCTCCTGCCCTGGGTTCGCCAAACCTGATTCCGGAAATTGGGTTGGATAACCCAGCACCTTTGATTCATCAGCGGGTTGATCCCCCGAACCCATTTTTTGTTGACACGAGAGGCGTCTGCGAATGCACAACGTATTTTCGCGACGTCTATCTCGAATTCGCCGTTCAATCAATACTCAAATTTATTTTTGAGTAACTCCATATATCGCATTTTCACCTTCTCTTGCAGCTAGTGTTGAATTCTCATTCTGGTAGTCACTGTTTTTAATAACTTCTTCATATTTTTCCGTGGTTTAAATTTTCGCGTTCTTCTGTGAATTTATGTATTTTTTGAATTTGCCAAAACTTCCATTGCTGTCTGGAGCGAGTTGTAGCCCATATTTTGAAAGACTTCGTTAAATATGTCCTGTTGTTCCAAATTCAAGCTGCATCCGAAAATATTGCGTCGCGTAGCATATTTTTTGCGTTCCACCATAACCCAATACTTCTAAAAATGATTTTCTAAAGGGGAGTGATAATAAATTAATCGTAATCAAGCTTCAAATAGAATATCCTGAAGTGTTTTGCTTTTTTTCCAATCGACCTTATAGGGAAATATGGAGTACACTATGGGTAAATTAAATACCTTTCTCGATATTTGAAAGTAGTTGAAGTAGGTGCACCGTACCTAGTAAAGCAAGACACTATAACATCGGCATGGATCCTGTAGAGACTTTGCGTTCCCAATTGGATGTTGGCACAAACTCGGTGCCCCTCTGTTATCGCATATGGTACCGAGTTTGCGCCAACCTTCAACAGTGAACGTGAAGTCTCTTCCGGATCCATGCCGACGTTATGTATGCACGCACCTGAAATAACACACTGCAGTGGTTATATATTCAAAAAGAAAATGTATCAAAGAATCAATTTTGCAAAACAGAACGGTCCGGGCCTGAGAAAGCGTTTCCATGTATGCAGTTTGTTTAAAAAAATCATTAGAACATATTCTGACAAAGTTTTCCTTTATATCGATCGCATCTGGCTTCCCACAGCTCCGAAGGGAAGAACCTCCTCCTTGTACGATTTCTGAGATAAAATGAAAACTTAAGTGGGCAGAAGAATAAAAAGAAAATGAAACTCAAAGGAAGGGAAGATTGGTAGAACTGCAAAGAAAATTTAAAATTCGATGAGAAATGAACACTAGCTAAATCACAATCGCGCAGAAGAATGCTATGAGAGGCTGGCGGTAGCTAAAATCCGAGTATTGAAAGAAGGGAGACAATGAAAGATGATGACGGAAATATGGAAGGAAAGGAAAGACGTGAAGCTTCATTGGAAGTCTCAAGATTCTAAAAGACTCGAAAATGTATAAAAGCTTCCCAGCCAGCGTTTGAGTCGATCATTTTTAGGTAGCTCATCAAAAACGAAGTCGAAAACAGATTCTGACAATTTGTCCAATCACGTATATAAGTAGTAAGAGCACTAATAATAAGTGGTTTTTGGAAATCACATCACAGCACATTTCTGAAATTGGCGCTAGAGCGTGCTATTCAGCGCTATTTAGCTGCTCATTTTGGGTTGGGTTGCGCGAACCCAAACCCAAACCCATTTTCCGATGGGTTATTAAATTAATGAATCCCGAAAAATTGGGTTGCGCCGGCGCTGAACCCAACCCAAATCGGCAAACCCAGGGTGCGCGCAATGATGAATCCGGCCTCTAGAGGGACGATGTTCCCGGTGGGTTATGGGTTTCGAAGGGAGTGCACAAGGAATGCCCTTCGCATAACTGGCATTTCTATGTCGTACAACCCTCATTGCGGTGGATCGTAAAAAAATTGGAGTGTGATTGAGGGATGAGGTGAGAGGTCGTAAATTCAACGACTCAAACGCCATTTGTCGGGGCTAGCGAATAAGCGAGCGAGCGTGTCCCGTCGGCACGAAATTTGGCCCCGATCTGCCTCCGCCGCAGTCCGTACGGAGTAGACGATGAGGAAGAAGAAGAAGATGATGATGATGAGGAGGAGAAAGACGAGCCCTCCTCGTTACACATAACGTGAGTGTATGTGCGTTTGTGTGGCGGCCTCATATTTGCACTCTAAAGAAAATGTGTACCTCGACATATCAATATTGTTGTGGTTTTGATAGCGTTTTGATCATGTTTTGCCACGCAAATAGACATTTTGCGTTTTGGTACCCCATTATTTTGGATTTGCGGGCGAACGCATGGCGCAATCTTGAGCAGGCTTATTTTTAGACTTTTGGTCTACCACACTCTTTACAGAACAAGTTGTTCCGGGGTTACCTCCAACTTACTGCTTTTATGCCGGAAGTTTTTTTTTCGAATTTTGCCTGCTTACATCAAAGTTTCTTTTTATGCTGAGGAACTCTTGATTAAACCACTTGAAGCCATAACACTACCTCCTTTTTTAAAATTTATTTCTTTATTTTTTTATTACTATTTTTTTATTTTTTAAATTTTTTTTATAATTTGTTTTTTTTATTTGCGTTAATTTTGTTTTTGCGTTAATTTTGCGACTATTTTAGCAGATTTGGAGTTCAAGTAATTAAGGTAATCAGGTCAGTTTTTGTCGAGACGTTGTGAATTGTTTGAAGTGTTCCGGTAGCTTGCCCGAAAGTTGCAGACAACTTATTCCGCCGTGCTTGAGCTTAAGCCATCAGGCAAAACAAGTTCCTCACGAGATTAGGCTATGCTGCGTGAGGAGCTCATGTGCATAATTTGGGCTGAAGTCGCATGTAACTGAAGAATGCAGATTGGTGTTGGTAGTGTAATGGTAACACTCTCGCCCGGAAAGCGATGCGATTTGGGTTTGATTCCTGCCGGTCATCTAAGTTCCGTGTTCAACTCAGTTACCTTTATCTTGTGATCATATACCACGCCTCAAAAAAGTATCAATTATTCAAAAACACTGAAAACCATTCTTTATTCGATTTCAGTGAATTTTTCGGTAGTTATCTGAAAAAGTGTTTGTCTTTTTTTTTTCAAGACAGTGCTCGAATTTTCCGTTATATGTAGTGGTAGTTTCCGCAGAACGCGTTCTAGAAAAACACTTGAGTTTTTCTGTGATGAAATATCTGAATATGGTCACGTTGAGTGAGCCAAACAGAGAAAAAATTAGGGTTTCTTTTTTAAATTTTGAATTAGACCGATTTTTCGAAGCTACAATATATCAATTTCTCAAATAAGTTAAATGTCCGAACAGTTTTATAATCCAAAATCCTCGCTGAATCCTATACACGAAATGTGAAGAACTCAAAATCGCGTTCCTATCGAGTTCAGGAGCAAAGTAAAATTTCAGATATCCTGATATCTACGGAAAAATATTGATTTCTTGCGGGATTCTGCTGTCTGTCTAAGTAGGGACTGATCCCAGCAGTAAGTCGATTTTCCAGGAAAAATCTGTTGAATGTTGTGGGGGATAGGAATAGAAACAATTTGAAGTTGTTAGATTTCTTTAGTGCACCTGGGTAGATCAAAAACAAAACAAAAAACTTTTTTCTTTGATTTATGGGAGTTCGAACACTTCCATCAAACTTCAACCAAGGGAGTAACTTGGGTTCGCTGACCACGAATATAAGGTCCATTCCCAGTTTTCGGGACATCACGGTAAGTTACAGTAGGAAAAGTATCATTTGTCTCCAGGAACCTATCGTACATAATTCTCCGAAAAAGTTAAAATAAACCCTATATTCGTGTTCAGCGCCTCTAAACACTTTTTTGGACAACGTTTGGGCTAAAAGTGATAGATTTTCTAAGGTTAAAAAATCTTTTTTTTTCTTTTTTGATCTACCGAGGTACATTAAGAAAATTTTAAGAACTTCAAAGTGTTTCATTCTTACTCCTCCCAGAAGATTCCATAAATCTTTTTTTTAAAGCTCCAGTTTGCGCTGGGATCCGTCCCTAGAAAGAGCCTTTGTGAAATCGCTATTTCCCCGTTAAAATATTGTGTAGGTAATTAGGGCCCTAATGTCACAGTTCAATGGTTCGATGTTTCTCTTGTTGATCCGTTCCGTCTTCAAAGCTTCCCACATTTTGTTAGAATCAAAACATTTGTAATATAGTTGTACAATTTCGAAAAAAATATCGATCGAACGAATTCGAAAAAATTTCGTTCAAAAAAATTTCTAACGTACGAAAAATGAAAAAAAAAATCGTTCGAAAAGATTTCGAATGAACGAAAAATGAAAAAAATTCGTTCGAAAAAATTTGAAACGAACGAATTCCGAAATTTTTTCGAAATTTCTTAGGCCGAACAAACGAATTTCGAAACTAAACGAAATTTGGATTTTTTTCGAAATTTCGAATTTTTTTCGAAATTTGCCGGAAATTTCGAACTTATTTCGTAATTTGCCCGAATCTCGAACTTTTTCAGAAATTTAATCGAACGAATTTCGAACGAACGAATTTTGAAAAATCGGATTAAGAACGAACGAAATTTGAAAAAAACTCGTTCGAAAAAATTTTGAACGAACGAAATTTGAAAAAAATTCGTCCGACTAAATTTCGAACGAACAAATTTTGAAAAAAATTTCGTTCAAATTTAAATTAATTTAATTTATTTTAAAAATTTGATTTTCGAACGAACGAAAACGAACGAAAAAAATTTCGAAAAATACTTCGAAAATTTCGTTTGTGTACAACTATAATCTGTAGCGTTTCCAGCTTTCTTAGGCGACGTATAAAAGGTGTCTGAGAAATTTCCGAAAAAGATTGAATTTCGGTTTCTGAACTTCGATTTCTTGTTTTTGTTTATGTCATAAGACAGCGTTTGTTTTCTGAAGTCGCTCCTGCTTCTCCTCTTTCTACACTCATGTTTTCTGAAACCGAAAATTTGGGCTTTTTCGAGAGTTTTGACCCCGGGTTTGTCTCAGAATTTTCCCGAAATCATGTTCGGAATAGTACTTCTGAGCATCCCTTAGAATGAATTCTGTCCAATGTTTTCTTATAGGGTTCTCTTTGTGGGCTAAAAAACGCAGCCGATATATTGCAACAAATGTGATGCTTCTATTGAAGCGTTCTTTTCCTCCGTTGCACTTTAGCCCAATAGCCAAATGCAGGCAGTTTCGCCCGACCAGTATCGTTCCTCTTTTCGAATTGCTCCTTTTTCTTGAGGACCAATCATTGAGCGCTTCTCAAATCTTCAAATACCAGTTATATACACTTTTTTTCAATAATATGACTTCTGGGCTGATGGGTAGTGCAGACATTGCGGCTGCATGTTGAATGTTCATTTCATTTCTCCGAAAATTTCAAAATATTCGAAATACAGTGATTCAACAATCTACGGATCCAAACGGCTGAAAAAGAATACTTATCCGTTTTGGAGACCGATCGACCCATCGAATAAAGGAAAAGGGATACTCTGTGCTCATCTGGGTCAAATTCCGGTCCACAATTGCGTCTCGACACGCTTTGCGGCCGCACGCGCCCGAGTCAGTCGGGCTTCCAGCGCCAAAGCCGACTCGATATGGCTTTTTCATACAGTTTTCTTCAATTTTGTTTAGTTTCCAGTTTCTAAAACCCACCTGGAGTGGACAGATCGGCGGCTGCGACGCTGGAAACTCTTCCTACTTGAAAGCGCGCGGCCGCAAAGCGTGTCGAAACGCAATTGCGGACCGGAATTTGACCCAGATAAGCACAGTACAAACATGAATCGATGTCTCGATCGAGAAAGAGACGCAGCATACGCGCGCATGCGCACGCTATGAACGGAACCAAATTTCATTCCGAAATAGAGGATAACTCGGACAATGTTGGACTTTTCAGGGTTGATGGTGTATCCGAAATCTGACCAGACGCGATTTCTCATTCAGATGGAATGTATATTTGCTGTGAAATTCAGTGTAAATATCGCGCAGTTGGTGAAGTCCGTGCGAATGAGAATGTCCCTCCCACGTATTCGGCGTGCGTGTCGAGCGGCCATCACGAAGCATTCTCGGGACTGGTGAATCGGTTGGCAGGAAAATTGGACGAATAGTGAATAGCATTCCTGTCAGCCGTTTGCAGCCGTTGGGAGGCTTATGCGATAAATGACTCTGCGGCGGCCGCTCGGCGCGCACGCCGGCCGCATGGGCAGACAGTCCCATTCGGATAGACTTTACAACTGGAACCATATCTACCGCGATAGGTGACGCGACGTACATAGTGTATATCAGCCATATCGATTTTTGGTTGATATGCATGAAAAGTACTGCGCGTCACTCCGCTCCGAGGCGCGAAGTCGTTTATGCGATAATCATTACTTTGACGGTTCTATGCTTGCAACGTACATACAGTCAGGACGGAAACTTTGCGCTCCTTGTTGTGTGTTGGCGCAAATTCGGTGCTCATATGTTACAACGTGTGTGCACTGAGTTTGCGCCCACACGCGAAGAGGAACCCAAAATATCAGTGCGACACGTGCCGACTGTAGCTGTATCGCGGTTTACTGATTGAAGTGCAAGGGCCATATATTAGTGATCATCGAGCAAAGTCTTGACTTGAAGACGTCTTCTTTTCTCGGGCTAATGCGAGGAAGTTTCAAGCAACTTGCTCGAAGCCTTTGCACAACTAAGTTTATATTGCCAGTAACTTGTTTTTTACACGATTTTCTGATTGTTTTTTTGCCGTAACTGCAGTCTAACGTTGCAGTGCACATTATGGTATGTTTACACTAGGTGCTGAGTCGATTGCAAAACGTTTGACTCCGGGCGTATTTGAACCAGCATATTCCCTTTCGGAGGGAGCGCCTTATTGCACTACACCACCGAAGCCCCAGCGCTGCTCTCACTCAACTGCTCGGTAAATCTGGGGCTTCGATGGTGCAGTGCGATAAGGCGCTCCCCGGAAAGGGAATATGCTGGTTCGATCTCGTCCGGAGCCATGCGTTTTGCGATCAACTCAGCACATTGTGTAAACCTGTTTCTTGTTCAATATTTAAGAATACATACGCATTCATTGTTTTCATGTAACGTAATGAAGTGCTAAAAACAAGCTATTCGGGAAACGAACGCAGTAAGTTGCTTGAAGCCTTCAGTTAACTTGCGCGAAAGTCACCTTTAACTTGTAAGTGTCTGAACACTGTCACTGGCTGTTTTTCCTGTGCTTTCACTTGTTTATACTCTCTACCTTTGAGTTCTGAGTGACTTTCGAAGGGATTTTTTTGAGAGATGAAGTTTCCTTGAGGGAAACCTTTCCTTAAACTGTCTCTGGGTATGAAATCGAAACCTGAAATCTGAGGAATGTTTCGAAGAGCATAGTCGTTAATCCATCGCAGTAGTCGTTTTTGACGCTGGTCACGCGGTTGTCCGTGTCGCAGCTGTGTAACACCGTGAAGAGGGGGTGATTGAGGGATGGCTAATTAACGAAAATGCCAATTGATCTGACTATGATGATGACTATCCTCCCCCCCCCCCAACACGTAAATTATTTGTGTCCGTGATTAGTGAATGGCGGTGGCTGAAATCTCACTTTTCACTTATCGGCCGTTCACCTTCTTCATCATCTTCATATCCTCAGTCTAATCATCATACAGAGATATCCTCCCCACCCCCCCTTTATCCAGATATCCAGACACCGCGGCGTCCAAGCGCCGGCCGGTCTCGGCAGCTCCCCCCTGTGGTCTGGTTGATGTTCATATGCAAATCTTGAGGGCCCACTGAACCTACTTTTGGTAAGAATCTCAATTTCGGCGGGGGGATTGAACCACGGAGTGTTTGAATTTGAATGATGGTTCGAAATTACCAGTTGGTTGGATATCCACTTGGATACGCGGTCATCTCACATATCCCCTCAAATCCGAGTGTTCTTGGGGTCTCATTTCCATTTTGTTTTTGTTTTTTTTTCGTGCAATTCGACAGAAACGTGTGAAATATTTTTTTTGAAAATTCTCACTTTCCCTTTCTTTCTCTTTTTTTTCAGAATTTTTTTCAACATGTGGTTTCAAACGGGCTCGAAATTTCTAACAGAAAAAAATACCAGTTGTTTTCGTTTGATTAATACGTGTTTTATTTTGTGAGTGACCGTTTCGGTATGGTAACGGTAATGCTATCTTGTTGTTTCACGACACATTAGCATCTATTTTACGACTCTTACGTCCATAAGACTCTCGCGCCGGATATATTTATCGCATGTTAGGCCTAACAGGTTATGAACAAATTTTAATTTTAGGTGGACCTGAAATTTTCGCAAAACATTTTTTTCGGCGAATTTTCTCCTGTCCTTCTCTCAACTTTTGATGAAGTGTGGTTCATATATCGAAAGCACAATTTTTACTCTATATCGGAGGGACTAATTCCGAAATTTTTTAAAAATGATAATTTTATCATATCTTCATTGTCCCACGAATTTAGGACCTCAACATTATAGTTGAGTATTATCGATGGTGTCTTATCTAATGACCAGCGGCGTCGCCGGCTGACGCCGGCCTCTGCCGCTGGGGTCCGGCTACGCCGGCCCATTTGCCGGCTTCGCCGGCATCTTAAGTATAAGGCGAATGAATCGAACTCCGCTAATTCTATGTGAGATGGCGTTCGAAGTTCTCACGCTTGCCGGCCATCGCCGGCCTCTGTTGCTGGAGTACGGTTGCGCCAGCACGTGAGCTGGTTTCGACGAAAACGCTCGAGGAATCAGAAATTACAAACTATTTCAAACCATGCAAACCCTGCTAACCTCCTTTCATAAAGACAACCGCTGTTTGAGATTTAGTAAACGCCTCCATGACCAACCGACACCCTGCTACCTTTATTGCCAAATGAAGTATAATGATGTTTGTGTTTTCTGGATGCATATTTTGATTAACTCACATTTCCATCGTATATAAACCCGATTTAGAAAGGTTGGTGCATATAAACAGCTAAGCAGTTGAAATGAGTGGTTAAGGGGGAGGGGACGTGAAGAAAGGGGTGGTATACACTCTCTTATAGATGCACAAAACGATTTTGAAGCTCTGCGCTAACCCACTTCGGTCCCGCACACTTTCTACGGCGTCCGGCGCACTCTACCTTGGGTCCGCACACTTTCTACGGCGTCCTGCATCGCACATTTCTACGGCGTCCTACGCACTTCCACTTGGGTCCCGCACACTTTCTTCGGCGTCCTGCGCACTCCCACTCTGGGTCCCGCACACTTTTTCGGCGTCCTGCGCACTCCCATGGGTCCCGCACACTTTCTACCGCGTCCTACGCACTTCCATGGGTCCCGCACACTTTCTTCGGCGTCCTGCGCACTCCCACTTTGATCCCGCACACTTTCTATGGCGTCCGGCGCACTCTACCTTGGGTCCCGCACACTTTCTACGTCGTCCGGCGCCCTCTACCTAAGGTCCCGCACACTTTCTACGGCGTCCGGCGCATTCCACCTTGGGTCCCGCACATTTCTACGGCGTCCTACGCACTTCCATGGGTCCCACACACTTTTTCGGCGTCCGGCGCACTCTACCTTAGGGTCCCGCACACTTTCTACGGCGTCCTACGCACTTCCACTTGGGTCCCACACACTTTCTACGGCGTTCTGCGCGCTCTTGAGCCCGTACCCGTAAGGTAGCCCGTCTTGAAAGTCAAGCCGAATAAACGGTCAAACAAACACACAGAGAAACGCACACATACATAAACACACACACGCACACACAAATTTACCAAAATATATATAGTAGGATATTCACATATTTCGTCAATATACACCATTATTTCAAGACTCAGTTTTCAGGGTTTTTTTTCATTTTGACTCGTTATCAAAATTTCTTTTGGGGAAAATTCGAGGTGCTGCCAAAGGTGACCTGTTAGCTCTAGAAATTCGCTATCTCCCCTCCTTTTTCTCCTATTTTTTTTTGTCTTCTGCATATAGTCAATTGATTAGAGGGATATCAAGTTGATTTTGATGGCGTCTTTCTATACATTTAAAAATTTTGGTTCGGCTTCCGAATCTTTAGTTTCTTCTGGAATCTTGTCTAAAGCTCGTTCGAAGACTTCTTAAATGTCTTCAGAAAAGAACCTCGATTTTGGTCCAAGAATATTTCTAATTCGATAGAAAAGTGCATATATTTATTTCAGAAGTCTAATACTAAGGTAGTTTTTGGCATTGTCGGTGTTCAGAGTGACTTCCGGATACTGTTTTTTTTCTTGTTTATGTGAGCTCTGAAGTATTTCTATGGAGCTCACGATTCCAATTATCACCAGCAGCGAGCGGGCGCTTTTTCTTTTAAATGTTTTGGTCAGCAGTTATATGTATTTCTCCAACCCCCATCGCTTTTCTGCTGGTGATAACCTAAATCGAGAGCTCTATAGAAATGCTCCATAGTTCAAAGGCAGTGTCCACTATAAATTTCGTCCTCGGTTTCTGGCCGGAAATCGAAAGTTCAGGGTCTCACTGGAGAACTGGGGTTGAAAGAACGAACGAAAACGAGCTCGAAAGAGCTCCATACGGCTCCGAAATCCGCTCGCGCTAGCCCTTCCGCTCGCGGTCGAGTTTTCCGAGGAACAGTTTGGTGCGCTTCTACATTGGCATTATAGCGCGAGAGCGGTTGTGTTTTTGGCATTGGAGCGCATTTGCGCACGCTGTCTACTTCAAGCCCATGCCTCTGCAACTGATCCACCGTTGAAATGTGGCTTCCAAGAAGAAGAGCTGATTTTTGATGTTCCCAGCGTTTTTCATGATTCTTTCTTCATTGATGAAACAGTCAGACTCTAAACCTTCGTTTTCCGGAGGAAACTCGAAAACGATTTTTATCGTGGACACTGCCTCTAAGTACATGTGTGGGCGGCATAAGTATTGAGATCTGAATTGTTTCTCCAGTGGTATCCCAAATTTCTAGAAGCTGTTTTTTCAAATTCCGAAAATGATAAGGTTCCTAAAAATTATCGAATTATGTGGATTTACAATTTTTTAAAGGCATCGTTCACGATGAATTTCGTTTTCGAGTTTTCCATATATAAGGAGAGCTCTAGTACCCAGTGTAACAGCTACGTTGAATAAAGCACGAAAAAATCACTGAATACCCATTTTTCAGACCGAAAATATCTCAATGGAAGGAAGAGTCGATCGTTAGAGATCGCTGCTTTGACCAACGATCTCACGATCAAATGAACTTTATCTTTCTTTCAAGTGATTTGTGGAGAAGGAAAGGTTAATTGAAGTGCGTAGAAAAGTCATTTTTCACGTAATCGTACAACACATTCCGTCAACATCCTCTTAGTTGTACTGTATCAATTGTTGATCATTTACTTATATGATGGCGCGCAGCAAAATGTGCCAGATGACTGACTGACGGCCGGCCCCTTTTGACGGAATTTGAGACATTAAACCTCATTTATCTCTAGATTTAAGCGTTTTTAACCGAACAAACTCTCCCTACGTGCTTAGGTGGGCCCAGAAAATCATTTGAACCGAAAAAACGGTGAGTGATTTTCAGCGCGTACGATGCCTTTAAATATATGTCCACTGATTTTGGCACCCTAGTATGATTCGATTTTTTTTTGCTGTATCTACTGCGATTTTTCCACGATGTAATGGAACAGTGAATTGAAGAAAATTCTGAATTTTTGGTATCCTTGCAATTTTCGATGAGTTTTGCTCGATTTTTGTACTTTTTTGAAGCTCTTTCAGTTAAATATCTGATTTTTGATTCTTTGGTGACTTATGTATTCTGAATGGAAGTCGAATGTATGACGCAACCCCAGAGGGATCGATTGAAGTCGAAAACTTTATTGTTTATCATTTTTATGCACTAGCACCATCGCCGAAGTTCCAGATGGTTTGAAAGTTTTTGAAACAAATTCTGAAATCGATCGATTCTTCATTTCATCCGCTTCCTCTGCGGCATCATTATGTTTCAATATACGTAGAGAAGTGCATTTCAATGCTGTATGAAGTCAGAATTTCGATATGATAGTCATTGTAGAGCCTAGATTCATCGTGACTTCATTATCTAAACACCCTCCGGTTTTTGATCAATTTGAGTCCTAAAGCTGTCTCTTATACCGTCAATCCCTTCACTGTGGGAGGCCGCCTTGCAGCTAGGAGCGCACATGCCTAGCTTGTGGGGTGACCCCGTTAGTCATAAAAAGATCGATATCGCTCATTGCTTTTTCGATTTTATCATCGCCAACATTGATTTTATCATGACCAACATTCCTCCAGCTCTTCTTTTTCAGCTGTTATTTTCCGTTCCTTCCTTTCCATTATCTTTTCTCTGCGGAGTTGTTGTTGCCGAGTTATTCTATGTTTTTCTATCTAGCTTCGTTGTCCAATTATTCCCTTTATAATATATTCTTTGCTCGAATGGCTTTTCGTTTCTAAAACGTTCCTAGAATGAATAAAGGAAGAGGAAAAGAGAATGCAAAATGAGGGCTCAGAATGAAGAACTGGTCGAATGTTGTCCATGAGAAAATCAGAGATGAGCGATATCGATTGTTTTCGTCCATAACGGGGTCGCCCGATACGCTCGATACGCGAGAACTTAGCTGCGACGCGGCTCATCCGAATCCAGAGATTGGCTATTGTTACATGGTCGCACCGCCACGATGGGCAATAACGGGCAGCTACGCAGCTTCATGGTTACCTATGCGTTATTCCATATCGGTCTTGCGTGATTCGCCTTTCCATTTGGTCAGGTATGAGCGGAATCCCGTATTTTCGTTCTCCATTTTCCGAAAATACGCCTTTAAAGTGCAGAAGAAAGTCAGAAATATCTGCAACATTACAGCTTTCTCGATTTCCGATTACCTGGTTTCCGATGATTTTTGCCGTTCCGATTTCCGACCTTTAAGATTGGAAAGGTCGTCGGGATACTGAATCTTAGCAAAAACACCCACCTATTCTCTTAAAATTCGGATATAAAGAAGCTCTCAATTTGATTTTGAAAGAAAATACCTATTTTCAGTTCGGTATTCTTTAATCTAAGACCATTTTCATACTTCCGACGCGACGCAAGGCTTTTTTCTGCATGTTTTTTTTCTAGTACATACGTCCCGCGACGCGCGACAGCGACAGTGCGTATCACCCATATCGATTTTCGTTCAATATATATGACAGACACTAGGTCGCGTCGTTCGTCGCTTGAAGTATGCACTAGGCTGAATTTTGTCGCGGCCACGCCTCGCCTGAAGTATAAACCTGGCCTAGCCGTTCCATCATCTGAATAAACCCCTATTTCTGTCATATTTCGTTGTACTTCGTGTTTTTTGATCTATTGATTTCCTTGCATGTATTTCGCATACCGGCTAATTACTGCAGAAAATGTACTGTTTGTCGCCGAACAAGTGTCGATCGGCTAATCCACGTCTGATTCGTGGCCGAATTGTGTACAAGTCTAAGCGGTGAGTTGTTCTGACTGTGTCTGTTTCTCATTCAGATGCCGGTTTACTGGTTATTACTTAATTACTTTCTTACTCTCATATAGTCCATTAACTTGAAGTTTACTGCGTGTGAGAACCAGCTCTGCTGGTTTTAGTGGAACGCCATTAATCAGGAGATTTATGTAGGCTGTGAAGGATGAATCCGGGGAGAAAACAGTGTTTTTGGGAACGTTTTTGTGGTCTTTCTGTGTAATCCTTGACATTATCGATAGAATCTATGGTCCAATGAGATGCACATTGACGGCAGGTAACTTCTCAGTAATTTTGAACTTCCTGGTACAAAGTTTAATTGAAAAAGATGTGAAACGATTCATCCTCTGTTTCGTAGGAAAATTGATTCTCGACAGTAGCGTGCGCGGGCGCGTATGCTGCGTCTCCTTCTTTCCCACACTTTATCGCGGTCTCTCCCAACGCTCCGCACCCGCACGCAAAAGAGCATGGAAAATTTCGCGTCGAAATAGGGTAAATGTGTACTTACAGGTTACCAGTTAGCAGGTTTTTAAGTTAATGAGCATTGCGAAAATGTCTTCATGGAAGTGGCTGGACCGTCAAAAAATATTTTAGAATTTAATGATGCAGCTGTAGTTGGTAAGTACCAGGGATGAGCGGAGTTCCGCGTTTAGCATTTCGATACCCGCAGTTTCGCGTTTCTTGGCCTTCCGCGTTCCGTTTTCCGAAAACCGCGCAAGGTGTTGCGGAACGCGAAATTTTTGGGTCCATTGATCTAGAAGCAGCTAATCATTTATTTCTGAACCTTTTGCGTTTCACGTTCCGACAACCCACTTTCGAGCGTTTCGCAACAATTTCGGGTAAAAACCCAAAAACCGGTGTCCAGATATTCGTATTTTTTGTGCACTCATACACAGTGCATACCCTTTGTGAAAAATCGAAATTCCCATCAGTCAGGGCGCGTGCGGCGCGCGCGTTGCTGCTGCCTCCAACAATCCTCCGCTTTCTCGCTGTCTCTAACCTCCGCTCCGCACCCGCACGCGTAGTAACAACTGGAATTTTGCTATTTCACAGCCTATACAGTGTTGGGCGGAAATTTAAGCATTTTTGATATTAGTATCGTATGGATTGTTAGAATATTCAGTAAATTAGATGTTCTATTTTTTTTAAATTCCGAAATTCGGGATTTCCAACAATTTGATGTTCCAAAATAATCAAGCATCATAATTTTCAGAGTCAAACGAATTTTTTGGAAAAAAATGAACCAATATTATGTTCACATCTACCTGATTTGCTTCGCTTTTGTTTTCGGGTTGGCAGCGTCTTTTTTTGAATTTTTCTACTTTCTGCCCATTGAACCGATTTTTACAGCATGCGTGAACATTTCGTGAAAAAAAAACAGCAAAAAGTAGCGAGAAGAAAATGTGGGATATTTTTCAAACAAATATTGATAGAACTTTACTAGACGTTTGATTCACTCAAAAGCGGCAAACTTCGGAAAAGGCCATCTCTTTTTCGTTTTTTTTTGTTTCCGGTGCATAACTGCATCAATCAGCTGAGTGTTTATGCTCAACTCCGTCCAAGAGCACAGGCACCCAGAAATGTAATAAAAATATGTTATGCTTGAATAAGAGAGAATTTCGCGCCGATCGCAATCGCATCCTTGAATTCGCTCAAGGCCCTCTACAAACGGAGTTATGGATACTCTAAATTGCCCATAGTTTTTTTCTGCGAAAATTTGTAGGACGAGTTGTCTCAGGCCTGGATCTCTCTTTATTCGCTATCTTTGCGCGAGAGGGAATCAGCATAAGGAGCAGGGATTAGCGGAAATTTTTCCTGAACTACCGAATTCGGAAATCGGAAATAGGTTCAGGGAAATTCATAACCCCCTCCCTAGTGACTGTACGCACCAGAAAAATTTGCGTTTACCTTTTTTTTGCTGGAAATTTTCATGTAAGCACAATCACCCCTGGCTTTGTGAAAAGTGAAGACGGACCTCGAATCCGAGTTTAGCGCCCGAAGTAGCCCCTAGGGATTTGGCAAGAAAAAGTGTAAAAATTTCTACCCTCGTGAATACTTCCAATTTCTTCCGAATTTTCAGGCTTTTTTTTCGGAAATCGGAAGGCCCAAAATCATCGGAAATCGGAACTCCGCTCATCCTTGATGAGGAGAGAGACCGCCAAGAGCCGCTATTGATTTTGAAGATCAAACAAATGGGCGTTGCACTGGGCGGTCACTAGGGATGAGCGGAGTTGCGCGTTTCGCGTTCGGAAACCCGCAGTTTCGCGCATTTTCGGCATTCCGCGTTCCGCATTCCGAAAACCGCAAAAAACGCTGCGGGATGCGAAAATATCGCGTCATCTGGGAGAAATAAAACATTAGATGGTTTCTGAGTTTTATCCACGTTTCGCGTTCAGAAAACCGCATTTCCACGCATTTTCAGGCGTTTCGCGCCCGATTTCCGAAACCCGAGAAAAAATTTTGGTTCCGAAACCCGTAAACCGATTTCCGAAATTTCATATGTTTATTCCGCTCATCCCTGGTGGACACTGAGGGGGTCGGGTCCGTAGTTGTCGCTTATATCTGGCTTATTTGAAAACATTGAAATCCCGCGGTTGGCGAGTGTTATATAGGAGGGGTCTACTACAGAATTTCATAGAAATCGCAAAACTCAACTGAAAGTGTACTGTGCCCTTAACTGTGTTGTGCTGAAATTTCCCTACCAGTTGTCAATTTTCATGGATTAAATCGTGATGGTAGACAAGGACGAGGACGACGACGGCGTGTGACCTAACTGGTAGAGGCGCCGCGGGTGGATGATCGTTTGAGTCGGGCTAGAAATGGGTTTGATCCGTGCTGTGCGATGAATGACGAAGTCGTCGTCGGTGATCGTGCGGTGGTGGTCGTCCCGTAGAGCGCAGGCATTCACCATTATCCTCTGTGCGTCACTCGTGCTCCTCTTCTTCTTCTTCTTCTTCTCCTTCTCCTCCTCTTCCCTCGATCGAGCCTCGAAAGTAGTTCTTTATTTCAAAAGCCGACCAGTTTTCGCTAATTTCGCCCCGTCAGCCCCCTAGACGGGCCGCGTCATCATGCCCGCTGACGCCGTCGGCAGTTCCATCCACGACTGGGCAGTACGCTGATGCTCCTTCTTCCTTTACGTTTCTCTTGATTTGTAATTGGCCCTTACCGGGAGATAGAGTAGTGATTCAGCTGCTGGGGAGGTTTACGCTTTTCCGTTTTCTTTAAAGGCAGTGTCCACGATAAAAATAGTTTTCGAGTTTCCACCAGAAAACGAAGTTTTAGAGTTTGACTGTTTCATCAGTGAAGAGAGAATCATGAAAAACGCTGCAAAACATCCAAAACTATACTACCGCTCGTAGGATTAGGTCAGAAAGTGGGCGAAGTCGGCTTTTTGCGTCTTTTTCGTCTTTTTTGTATAACTCACTTCGGAATCAACCTTGAGCGAAACTAGGAAGATATTCATGATCTTGGCGTTCAGGGCTATACAACGATATAGCCATTGTCAGGGTTTCGTTAAGAACCATGGAAATTTTGCAATCAACCTGCTCGCTATATACTGTACACAAAGGGAAACTCAGTTAGAAACGGTAGCGCCCCACCCTCCACGGTACCGCAATTACAAACTTGGCTGATTGCAAAACTTCTAAATTTCTCAACGTAACCACCACAAAGGCTTAACCGTTGGGTAGCTCTAGGCGCCAGGATAATGAATATCACCCTAGTTTCGCTCAAATTTGAGTTTGAAGCGAGTTATACAAAAAAGACGAAAAAGACGCGAAAACCCGACCTCGCTCGCTTTCTGACCAAATCCTACGAGCGGTATTGTAGCTCCTCTTCTTGAAAGCCACATTTCAACGGTGGATCAGTTGCGCGGGCATGGGCCTGAAGTAGACAGCGTGTGCAGATGCGCCCCAATGCTAAAACTCAGACGCGCTCGCGCTCCAATGCTAACGTAGAAGCGGACCAAACTGTTCCTCGGGAAACTCGACCGCGAGCTGAAGGGCTAGCGCGAGCGGACTTCGGAGCCGTATGGAGCTCTTTCGGGCTCGTTTTCGTTCATTCTTTCGACCCCAGTGCTACATTGAGATCCTGAACTTTCGATTTCCGGCCAAAAACCGAGGACGAAACTTATCGTGGGCACTGCCTTTAAGAGCTTTAAAGGCAGTGTTCACCATGGAAAAGTTGCCCGTTTTTTGGCGGTAACGTAAGCTTTGGGTTCTTCTGAGAAGAGTAAGAGCGGAAGTGCGACGAAAAACGGTCAAGAAGTGGGTGAAAATCTCTTGGGCCAGTCGACCCACTGGGCCACACCGCCCACGTCCTATAACAGTTGTCCTGCTCTGTGTCGGAACAGTTGGTGTCCGTCTCTCGAAAGGAACGGTAGACGAATTTTTAACATTCTTTTTCCCGATAAATTCTAGTTTCCAAGCATGTGTGTCAAACTCTCTTATTTTCGAAGCGTTTTTAGGGTACACGCAACAGAAACTAAAGTCACATACCCAAGAATTTCAAAGCGTGAAAGAGTTTCCGACGTATGGCTTGATGTATTGTCCGCCGTGAGCAATACACACGAACAGGCACAATTAAATATTAAAAGGTTTTTTAGCAATTTTTTCTCCAATATTTGAGAGGTTTGTGGCAACCTTTCCTTTCTATACTCAACTTTGTTAGCATGCCTTGTCAAAAACATCAAAAACTAGAATATGGTTCTTTGTCGTGAACACTGCCTTTAATAAGAGTTGCTTTTGAGACAGTGACAATTGTCTCTCTTTCCTTTGATCATATGTGTCAGGAGTTCTCGGAATAAGTCGGAAAAATTTGTGTCCCTTCCTTACTAGGGACTGCTTTGAACTTCCCGTGGTGATTTGGAAAACCATGTTGTCGTTGCTGTAGGCCTGTGACAGTATATAAATGATCCGTGCTTGAAATTCCTTAGATGACTGTGAGGTTTCCGAAAATGGCATTTTCATTGCTTTACAAAAAGTTAAGAGTACATCAAGGTATTTTGGGGGGCGTTCAGAAAATTTTTCTCGGATTCGACTCAAAACTTTCAACTGCGGCATATTTGGGGTGATGAACCCTAATCTGGGGTCTATTCCTAGCCAGACTTAGAATTAGTGTAGGTGACAGTAGTTTCCTTTCGACCGATCCATGAGATGCAAACACTTTTGCTTCGATTTTTGTTCGAAAAAATAGTTTTCTTGTTTTTGAATATCAATATTAATTTATAACAATAGCAATTATAGAATTATGTTTTGATAACCCAAAGTCTGACCGAATGAGACTGTCCGCTCTCGCGGTTGGCGTGCGTGTCAAGCGGCTGGCGCGAAGATTTTTTCGGACTTGTAAATCAATTCGCAGGAATACTAGACGAATAGCGAACAAGATGCCAGTCAGCTGTGTGCAGCCGCAAACAGGCTCGTCCAGAAAAAATCTTTCGTGAAAGCCGCTCGGCACGCACGCCGACCGCGTGGGCGGACAGTCTCACTGGAACAGACTATAAGTTTTTTTTCGTTGTTTTTCACACCTGTTTCCTCCTATTCACAAATATATCGGTGTCATTGCGCCGAAAATTGTCTGGCGGGTGTTGAAGGCCAGGTTTTGAGATCGTCGTCGTTGGCAAAGGAATTTTAGATATTTTTGCGCCGTTTCGTATGTATTTAGAATTATATTTTTCCTAATAAAATCCATTTTCAATGGTTTTCAGATGAATAAAGCGAAACCTTGTTTAACCGTGTTTTTTGTCGATCCGTAAAATGATGAAGTTGATTTTCTGAGAAAAGCTGTTAAATAATTTGCTCTCGAGCAGTCTCCAAATTTTGCGAAATTCGATGCACAATCTCTTGAAAAAAAAACGCAAGAACTTTTTCTCCAACTTAATGGATCATTCATATTTACTCCCCAAATGTTAAACGTGACATATTAGCCCAAAACTGTTATTCCGCAGAATGGAAGCTTCCCTAAGCACAAAACTTTCTCGTCAAATGTTTGAGTAGAGGCTGCAGGAATTACCTGCAAATTATCTACCGACTAACCTCAAATATCAATCAATTGTTTTTTGATGTTGAGGAGATGATGGATTGCTGTCGGGTTTTAACAATGTCAGGTTGTACATATGCATTTTCTGCGATTCCTCAAATTCCTGACGTGAGCGGGGTGAAGTTGGCCGGGCGGATGGCTGTCCGGCCTCGTGCTCTTCAAACTGCGATTCGCGCCTCCTTCAATCAACTTCTTGCTCGTATAAGCGAATTTACACTATATGCGAGCCGGAGAGCTTTTTGCGCTCCCTGCATTCGGCCATCATACAGATCAACTACTGGCCGCTTTCATCCCAAATATTACATTTCCGACCTCATCAGAGATCACACTTAAAGATATATCGTCTATTTCCTTCCCCATGAAAATTTCCAGATTTCAATGGAAGAATCACCGTTGCGAAAATGATCGTGAAAAGGGTTAACTATGCTGGAAAAGTGTCCTGATCCCGAAATGGGAGAATCTTTGCTTTGTAGACAGTGTTCACCGAGAAAATTGTCTCCGAGTTTTCACTGGAAATCGATTCGGTCGGGGTCCATTGCAACAATAATGGCGAAAGAACGGCTAAAAACGAGCAATATTTAGCCCTATACGGCCCACTAATTTCGTTGTGCTATGACCGCCCCGCCCACTCCCTCAGCGCCCAACAAGGAAGTGGGCGGGTAGGGCATAGCGCATACAAGTTTGAGGGCCGTATAGGACTAAGTGTGACTCGTTTTTACCGGTGCTCTCGCCAGTATTGTTGCAATCGCTTCCGGTGCACTAGATTTGCGATGAAAACTCAAAGGTCGTTGCTCGTCGTGAACACTGCCTCAAAGGTAGTGTCCACGATAAAAATCGTTTTTAAGTTCTAACCAGAAAAAGAAGGTTCAGAGCCTGACTGTTTCATCAGTGAAGAAAGAATCATGAAAAACGCTGCGAAACATCCAAAATCAGCTCTTCTTCTTGAAAGCCACATTTCAACGGTGGATGAGTTGCGCGGGCATGGGCCTGAACTAGACAGCGTGCGCAAATGCGCCCCAATGCTAAAACTCAGCCGCGCTCGCGCTCCAATGCTAATGTAGAAGCGGACCAAACTGTTCCTCGGAAAACTCGACCGCGCGAGCGGGAGGGCTAGCGCGAGCGGACTTCGGAGCCGTATGAAGCTCTTTCGGGCTGGTTTTCGTTCGTTCTTTCGACCCCAGTCTTCCAATGAGACCCTGAACTTTCGATTTCCGGCGGAAAACTGCAGACGAATTTTATCGTGGACACTGCCTTTAAAGGCATTAACTGGCCCCGGGTAGATCTGAGATAACGAAGAAATCGAGAATAATGCACCAGAAGGACACAAAATCCTCTACTCTCACTCCGCCTCTTTACTCTCACAGGAACTGCTCGTTGTGACAATGAAATTCTATTAGGGTCCCTTCTTTGGAAATTCTCTAGTCTCCGTTGCCCCGTTCTTTACTCCGGACCCTAACTAATACTGTTTTGCTCAAAATATTCTTCCATTTCCGATAGCCCACATTTCTCACCGGTGACAACCATCGTGAACATGTTCATCCAGCCGGACAGCTAGTCCAGGCCAGAGAATAATGTCACGGAAACAAGACATTTCAGCGCGTATTTCGCCGTTTCTTCGTAATTTTTGTAACTCTTGGTGGCCAACGCACTGTTTTGAAGGGAATACTCGGGAATGAAAATCATCGTGAACACTGCCTTAAAGGCAGTGTCCACGATAAATTTCGTCCTCGGTTTTTGGTTCTGAAATCGAAAGTTCAGGGTCTCATTGGAAGACTGGGGTCGAAAGAACGAACGAAAACCAGCCCGAAAGAGCTTCATACGGCTCCGAAGTCCGCTGGCGCTAGCCCTTCCGCTCGCGGTCGAGTTTTCCGAGAAACAGTTTGGTCCGCTTCTAAATTAGCATTGGAGCGCCAGCGCGGCTGAGTTTTAGCATTGGGGCGCATTCGCGCACGCTGTCTACTCCAGACTCATGCCCGCGCAACTCATCCACCGTTGAAATGTGGCTTTCAGGAAGAAGAGCTGATTTTTGATGTTTCGCAGCGTTTTTCATGATTCTTTCTTCACTGATGAAACAGTCAGACTCTAAACCTTCGTTTTCTGGTGAAAACTCGAAAACGATTTTTATCGTGGACACTGCCTTTAAGGCTCTTCATGCATTTATGTACCCTCTTTGAGAGCGAATTTCACTCTGTTCCTTTGCGTGTGTGTGCGGAGCGAAAGGAGACGGCACGAGGGAGTGACTAGGGTAAATATCGCTTTGAAATAGAGAGTATTTTGTGCTTCAACGGGCTCATCTCCAATTCCATTGCTCATTTGAGAAATAATGAATTTTTTCTCGAGCTTCCAAGGGCCACTTTCTTAAATCTTTCTCTGCCTTTTTTTTTGCAGAAGTTTAATACCCGCGCTAAGTTTTGTAAAAACGGGGAGCATTTGCCAAACTTGGAAAAAAAGCGTCCGATGCATATAACTTTTTTGAACGAAGACGTTTTTGGATCCTGAAAACGCTATCATATTCACAGCGTCAAATTCCTATATAATACTATTCCGAAACTTCCCTATAATAGCTTTGTTTTTGAGTAAAATTACTTTTACGGTCGTTTCACAAAAACGTCGCGCGCGGCAAAGTACGGCGAAGTAATTGTACTAGTAATAAAGGAGCAATCTCTACGTTCTCTCCGTGAATCAGATGAGAGTGGGGTTATCTTGAGATCTGTGCAGATTGAGTTTTCGAAATCCTTCATTTATTACGCTCGGGAGCTTCCTGAAAAGTCGGACTTTTGTTGCGAAAGCCCCAGACCGATAAATGGAGGATTTCAGAAATTCAATCTGCACAGATCTCGAGACAGCCCCACTTTCATCTAATTTACGAGAAAAACATAGAGATTGCTCTTATATTACTTGCACAATTACTATTCGTAGTTTCGCCGCACTTTGCCGCGCGCGACGTTTTTGTGAAACGACCGCAAAAGTAATTCTAATAAAAAACAAAGCTATTTTAGGAAAATTCGGTCCACAATGCATATTATTATGTAGGAATTCGAGCTATGAATATGATAGCGTTTTCAGAATCCAAAAACGTCTTCGTTAAAAAAAGTTATATGCATCGGAAGTTTTTTTGCCAAGTTTGGCAAATGTTCCCCGTTTTTACAAAACTTAGCGCGGGTATTGTATCTCCACATCTGACAAGTTAAGTATACAAAGCGTAGGTCGGATCTGCCAAAATGACTAGTGTCATTAGTATCTCTTGTGGCTCAATAGTAAAACTGCGCAGTTTCCCGCCCCGAGCTGCAGGTTCCACGAAGTTACGAGCTTAAAAAGCTCATTTTTTGTGCTTTTTGTACCTTCCAAAAAGCGCGTTAGTCTTCGGAAAATCCTGAAACGGACCTCATAAATGTGTTCAGCATCAAAAACTACCACCCTGAGCAAATTTTTGGTGAACGAACATTTTCCGTACTTTGTCCAGACTGACAGCGTTTTGGACTTGCACGGATTTTCGGCTGGGCGTTTATTTCTACCAATTGAGGGCTCTGGAAGCGTTCTAGAAAAATTGTCCAGATTTGACTTAAAATTGTCCCAGGATGGTTTTTCGGGGCGCTGATCGCGAATCTGTGGTTAATTAGTCGATTTTCCAAAGTTTTCGGCTAATTTTGTTTGAAGCTTCCCAACCGGGGAAAATTTCGAGGGAAAAACGCCACTTTCGAGATTTCTGGTTTTCTACGATAGATATGTCTCGAAATCATTTTCTGAGGGTTATTTGGAGTGCTAAACACGAATCTGGAGTCCGTTTGTCGATCTTTTGCAGATTACGGTAGATTACGGTGGGTATACGGCAGTTTGGTCAAAATCTCAGATTTCACTCAAAATTCGTATACGGGGGTTATTCGGGGTGGAGAATACGAATTCAACGTCCGTTTGTCGATTTTCAAAATACTAAGGTAGGTTTTGCCCCATTAAATGACATGTTACCTACCGTAACCTACAGTAATCCTCAAAATTTCGACAAACGGACTCCAGATTCGTGTTCGCCACCCTAGATTACTTCTACACACGACTTTTGAGCTGAATCCGAGAAAATTTTCTGAAACTCCAAAAAAATGCCTGATGGGTACCCTTGCCTTTCGGCCAGGCTTAAAAAATGCTCATAACTTTTTTGAGCCTGCGGCTCGCGGCGGAATACTGCGCATGTTTACTATTGAGCCGGAAGAGATACTAACCATGCTAGTCGTTTTGGCAGATCCGACCTACGCTTTTTATACTTCCCTTGTGAGGGTTTCTCCAAAACACAGCAATCACGGAATCACTGCTCAAGTAGTAGTGTTGGGCGGACCAACGACCAATATCAGGCCGAAAGGCCGCCATTGGACCGGAGTTCGCACGGTCGGTGGGACGTTCCCAGACGACAGAGGGTTTCTCGACAAATTTACCCTGTGTTTAATCGGCAACGTGAGGTCATTATGTGTGATAAGGAAACTTCGGCTGTCTGCTATCCGCTCACTGCTGCGAGTGTTGTCTGGCCACACACGCTCAGCCCGGGTAGTGTCATTGACCGTGGCACGTCCGTCAGATATCCGCGAAGAACCCGGAGAGCCGATGAGCGCCTTTGGTCCGCCTTGCTTCACTTCCTAGGTCACTCTAAACAAAGGCGTCTTAACCATCAGCCTTCTACCGAAGCCTCTGCGTTGATTCTATTGCGGCGAGGAAGTATAATCCCAATTTGACTGGTCAAAAATGCAGTGATTTCCTATTTCCTCAACAGATTTCTCCTGGAAAAAAAACTCTTCATGTTTTGCTAGCATATCATCAAAACGTAAACTGGGCAGAATACCGTCGTCTCGACGTGAAATCGTCGTCAGTGTAGTAATTAGCAGCGATTCGCATGTAAATATAAGTGAGGGGCACTGTTCGGCAAAGTCAACACCAATCACCTACTTTACGCAAGGCATTGTCTTTCACTGCACACATTGACGTTCACTTGTTTCCGAACGTAGTTCGTACTTCTGAGAACTTCCTCAGCTCATCATAGGCCGGTTTTTTCAAGTGTTCCTCCTCCACGTGTACGTTATATTGTCATTTTTCAGTGCCATTTCCATCAGATTTTAACCATCTTAGACTTCTGTAATTGAAAGCCTCCATAGAAGATCGGATGTTCAAACTTCGACTGATATGTGGCACTTACACGGTGAACGCGGACGATGATCCATCTTGGTATGGTGGACATGATGTTTCACATGTTAAGGCCCAACCTTGGCAAAACTTTGATGTGACATTCTGGGACGAAACCAGTGCTCAAGTCCCCGTTATAGTCGGCCGATCGGCTGCAGCCAGCCCGGTCGATAAGCATCCACATCACGCGAATCCGGTGTCAAGAAGCCACCCGTTGTGGTCGGACTGAGCCTGCCTCTGCGGCACGTGGCCGTCCCGGTCGACACGTATGTAATATTTACATGTAATATTTACCTTGCTCACTCAGGTCGAAAATCCTAACAATGTGGTCGGGCCGAGCTCACCTGGTCCGTCCTGATCCAGCTGCGGCCGTCTCGGTCGATAAGTATGCTATGCATTGCTCACTGAGGTGGGAACCCCCCCCCGTCGTGACCGAACTGAGCCGGCAGCAGTGCGCTCGAGTACGCCTGCATAATCGATTGGCGTGCAGACGGCAAACTAGGGGCGGCAAAGAACGGCGCAGGATTACTAGGAACGGGAGACGAGGGCTCAGACCGGCCTTCGGCCAAGTATGATGGGGACCTAGATCCTTGATATCCGCTTAGTAGATGTTAGTGCTATGGCATCGTGATGCAATATCGATTTATTGGCGCTTTATAATCTTTTGCGCCGTGATCTCTGCGACCGGCTTTCGATAACCCCTCCCCTGTCTTTGAAAACGCCGTGTTGCTTGAATGTCATTCATTCACTTGTTTTTTCCTGCGCGTTTATCTCAGCTAAGCCTCAGGCAATCAAAGGCAGTAACAAGATCGAAAATGATATTGATTTTTTTGCCACAAATCGAAAGTTTGGAACTGGTAGTTTGAGAAACTGACGAAAAAACAGGCGAAAACGCGATACCAATAAAGAAATAACGGATTGTTTTGCATACGCGCTTGGGTAAAATGGTTGAGATTGCTATGCCATTAGACTTTTACGGCGTTTGTTTGTATGCTTAGATTCCCATCATAATCGGCCAAAGGCCGGACTTATTTTTGGAGTTATATAAACTAACTACTAATACAGTCTTCTTCTTTACTGAAGAGACCCGGGAAGACTGTAACAATAAAGTTCGTCTAAAGAAAGGGTCGAAACGAACTTTATTGCCTATTATAAAATTCGAATTCTAAATTATCTTTCTCCCATATAATATTTACTTCGAATTATTATGACACCTTATAATTAATGTAAACATCATTACACTAGCTTCATTTTAGAAAATGCTCTATTAGCCGCCCTCTCCCGTCCCTAGTAGTCAGCTGTGTGCTAATCGATTAGGAGGGCGCGCTCGAGCGCACTGCGGACGGCGCAGTCCGGCCACATTGGGGGCTTTTTTAGCCTCAACAAGCAATGTAGTATATGCGTATTGAGCGGGACAATAACTGGCGGGACAGGACGGACCACGTGGGTGCAGTACGGGCACATCGGGGTGATTTCTCAACCTTAGTGTGCGATGCATTTCATGCGTATTGACCGGGTTGGCTGCGGCCGATCGGCCGACTATGACCTGGGCCTTACATCGTTGGAGGCATCTAAAACTAGCCAAAGTGACCGCATTCGAACAATTCATTTGGGCGAGGTTGTATCGGAAACTGCAAAATAAATGGGCGGAGAGTGCTTGTTTTGCTGGGTCAGAAGGCTTGCAGTACGTTCTGCATTTTAATCCGTTAGGCTGGGATCATACTTTCCGCGACCAGCGACCACGACAGTGCATATAAGGTTTATCGATTTTCGGTCAATACGGTTGGTAAGGCCTAGTGCATACTTCCGGCGATGAGCGACGCGACATAACGTTTGTCATCTATATCGACCGAAAATAGGTATTGCTGATATGCACTGTCGCGCGTCGCTCGTCGCTGGTAGTATGATCTCTGCCTTAGGGGTATGGTATACTTTGCCGCTGTAATGAGCGACACATATGCAATCTAACACAAATCGCGACGGGACCCGCATCGGAGCAACGACAACGGCCGTCGTAGGAACAGGTGTCGCGTGCGGGTCGCAGCGACGTGTCGCGGAGGACTGACATACTGCAAATGTGCTATATCCTGTCGCTACCACTGTCGCTGTCGCTGTGCAGTGCACTGCGACAGCGACAGATTTAAAGGACGGGAGGCGGTCGCTGTCGCTGTGCAGAGCGACGCGACCGTGTGTCGCAAAAGTATACCATACCCCTTAGGCCGGGATCATACTTCCAGCGACGAGCGACGCGACGCAATGTTTACCAGCAATATCAAATGAAAATCGATATGCCCAATATGCACTGTCGCTAGTCGCGGGGAGTATGATCCAAATACAGTCTCGCCGCGCAAATGCGCGGCAGCATGCAATCAAGTAGTATCTATCATGTGGTGCTGCACGATCGATTCCCCTCCATTGCACGCTGCCGCGCCTTTAAGCGGCGGGTGCTAGGGCCAACCCATCGCCGGACGCACCGCTGATGGGTCGCGGAGCGGTTGTATAACCCGCTTTAAAATGTTTGTCCATGCAGCACCTGAGTACGAAAGAACATGCTCGCAGCTACAAACCTTAGTGAGTTTGCTGATAATTATTGATTACATGTTATGGTTCAATCACTTGTTACGATATCGATTGAAACGTTCCGCACGTCATTAGGAGGTCATTGAGGAAGGTCTGGCGTTGAGTTTTCTTACGTGCCTCTCCTATCTGGAGTATATCATATGCTTTACTCGACAAGTCACCTGGCGCTCATGCGAGTTCTGCTCTGAAAAGACTCCTGTTGATTTCAGGAAAAAATCTGGATTTGAAAGTTCGACTTCTTCGAACCTTAGGGTTACCTTATAGCATGTCATATGGTCCGCTTAATTGGAATAGGAAGCCGCGACGCTGCTTGGCGGGAGAATTCGCATGCGTAAAACGAAGAGGAGATGGTTATCGATTGGATGATTTCGCGCCCAGCATGTGGCCGAGTGCGGCTTTCCCGTCGGACGAGACGTACGATACCTCACCTTGCGTGACACGCTACTCAATCGCCGTGCGTGAGGCGTGGCGGGCGCGTTTAAAGTGAAACTTAGAAAGCGAGTGAGAAAGATGTGTGTGCGTGTGATAGAAATCGAGAGTGTCTCATAGATATTCATATCCGTTATATTTAGCACCCTAAGTCGCGTGGATCCACAACGATCACAGGAGAACCTGTTGACGATGCCGACGACCAATAACGGTGGAGGAGGAGGAGGAGGAGCTGGATCTGGAGGCGGTCTCGGAAGAATGTCGTCCACGAAAACCACACTCAGGTGATAAATCGCTATTCTCACTTAGTTCTGAACATCAATCGGTCGCCGACGCAGCCTGGCCGCGATGGATTTGTCTTGTGATTTGGTGGATCGAGTGGAAATTCCACAGTCACGTGATCCACTGATAGGGATGGCCGTGAAAAGGGATAGAATTGGAATATATCTGAAAATAGTATGATCAGCTCGCAGAATAGCTGACGTTTTTCTAATTACGTGGTCTTTTTCTCATTTTTTAACGACAACTTTTCATTTCTTGGAGTGAGGCAGAATTATTGTTGCGGATGTAATGGATTGACCACAGTTACGATTTTTTTGGAAACGGTCCAGCCTTTTTTTGCCCAACGATGACTGACTAGGAACTGCTTTGAACTTCCCGTGGAGATTCTGAAAAGCATGTTGTCGCTGCTGTAGGTCTGTAACAGCACATAAATGATCCGTGTTTGAAAATCCCTAGATGGCTGCGGGGATTCCAAAAAATGGCATTCTCATAGCTTCACAAAAAGGTGTGAGTACATCAGGGAATTTCCGGGGTGTTGAGAAATTTTTTTTCTCGGATTCGGCTCAAAACTTGCATCTGGAGGTTATTAAGGGCGCTGAACCCGAATTTGGGGGCCTATTCCTCGCCTGACTTAGGGTTACGGTAGGTTACGGTAGGCATAATGCCTTTTAACTGGCGTTACTCACCTTAAAATTTCGAAAGTCGAAAAATGGACCTCAAATTCGTGTTCAGCGTTTCAAATAACACCCACAGTGAAAATTTGAGTCAAATCTGAGACATCGACCAAGCTACGGTATACCCGCCGTAATCCACCGTAATCTGTCGAAAATCGATAAACGGGTTGCAGATTCGTGTTACGCAGCCCGAATAGCCCCTATGTACAAGTTTTGAGGCGATTTGATCGTAGCAATCTTCAAATATTGACAATGGGCCTCAGATTCTTGATCATCATCCAAAAACACTCATAGAAACAAGTTTTCAGCCCAATCCGAGACAATTTTCTTTAACATCCTGAAAATTGTCATTCCTGTACCCCTTGTATCTACGCAAAGCTATTAAAATGCGCACTTTTGTAAATCTCCTGTAAATCTCTGAGGCATTTGGGGGATTTGGAAAACGGATTATCAATGCTGTGTTCCATACCCACAACTATCAACACATGGTTTTATAAAAGTCCACCGGAAATGTAAGGCAAGCCCTAGTCAGTGAACTAGGACCAAGAAGCGTCTGGCAGCGGCTAGACGGCGTCAACAGGCGCATCTTAGGATTCTGACGATCCTTATAACGATTCGCTTCATACATATTTGCATAGTTATTGCGGGAATTCAGTTTGACTGCTGTTCTTTCAGCGTTTCAAAAATGGAGTTTCTTCGTGAAAGTTAATAATGTTTTGAAATGAGTAGATTAGCGGTTGACCACTGGCGCCAATTAGCCTAAGAGCGCAGATTTAAGGTCATCGGGTTTGATGACTGTTTTCAAACTCTAGAGGGATTACGATAGGTAGTGGTTGACTTACGGTAGACCGATCAAGTCTCAGCTTTGACTGAAAACATCAATCAAAGTGTTTGCCTGATTTAGGCTGGTTACGATTCCAATTTTCGTTTAATGAAGTACGTTAGTTAATAGACTTGACACCGGATCCAATAATTTTAATATTCGAGTACTCGAATACTTCATTCATTCAGGAGATTCAGCTATCCCTTTTTCGAATGCTCAATTCATTTGAAAAATGATATCGTTTGGTTTCTTCGAATATTTATTCAATCGAGGATTCAAATTATTTGGGTTTTCGAATATTCGAGCAATTTTGACTCAAGGCACACGAATGTCGAGAAATTTGAGAAAAAATTCAAAAAATTGACCAATTCTTTGAAAATAATTCGAAATTTTCTAATTTCATTTAAATATTCGAATGAATTTTTTTAAAATGCTGTTTCGAGTTCAATAGCAGACCGGTTTTTAAATTTATCTATGTCTCTAAAATTTTGAAAATTTATTCATTTCTCTAAAACTTTGAGAGGAAAAAATCCAATTGATTGATTCATTCGAAAAATTTGAAAGGCGCATTGTTTGAATAGTTTATTCATTCGGGGATTTCAAAAAGACTGTAATTGAAAAATGTGTTCATTCGAGATCTTTGAATGGGGATATCCGGATTTGCGATTCATTTTAGATACCCTGAAAATCCTATATTCGAATTATTCATTCATTCGAAACATAGCGTCGAGTGCCCATTATATGAACTTGTTCCGAATCGAATAATCGGATGAATATCCGACTGTTCCAGTCGGGTAAAACAGTCGAATTTTTTTATCGAAAAGTCGAGTAATCGAAAATGTGCGATATCCGACTACAGTAGGATATTCGAAAAAAGGCGATATCCGACTACAGTTGAAAAGTCGACTATTCGAAGTAAATTTGATTTTTATCAAGTATACTGCCCATGTCGAGTAGGTAACCTTGGCTAAGCTACATATGTATACTGTTGCTGTGTACTGTAGCCTGCATACCGTAAGATCATATCTCAAATTCGGTATTTGATTTTGAGTTCGTAATCGTCATCCCAAAAGCCGCATGGGTAAAGTTCAGGCTTATGGAAATACTGAGGTGATATCAATGCTCTCAAAATCCAATAGTTTCTAGCTTTCCATTTTCTATTTCCTTGGTTGAAATGGTCGTTCCGTTTTCCAATGTCCGCAACTTAAAAAAGAATGTCCCGCTGATACCTGTCCGAAAGGCGTTTCATTGAAAGCAAAATACACCCAACAGTGTGTCATTTACTTTCGATATCAGAGATTTCAAAAAATCCCCTCAAGGTACGAAATACAGGACGCAAGGTAAGATGTGCCCTTCGTCCTCATTCAATCCACCAGCCAAATAGCGAAAAAGGGTGCGGTTCTTCCCACAAAAACGCGTAAACTATACACGTGTATGACCTCGATTCTCCAACTGACAAGGGATTTGTTTAGAGTGTCTAACGCGTCTGCGAAAACGACTAGTACCGTTAGGATCTCTTGTGGCTCAATAGTAAACCTGCGAAACATCCCGCCCCAAGCTGCAGGTTCCAAGAAGTTACAAGCTTTGAAATGTCGTTTTTTGTGCTGTTTGTACCTTCCAGAAAGCGCGATAGTCTTCGGAAAATCCGGAAACGGACCTCGTGAATGTGTTCAGCGCCCAAAACTACCATCCTGAGCAAAGTTTGGGTAAAGGCGCATTTTCCATACTTTGTCCAGACTGACAGCGTTTTGGACTTGTACGGATTTTCGGTTGGGCTTTTATTTATACCGATTACAGGGCTCTGGAAGCGTTTCAGAAAAATTTTCCAGATTTGACTTAAAATTATCTCAGGATGGTTTTTTGGGGCGCTGATCGCGAATTTGTGGTTTATTAGTCGATTTTCCAAAGTTTTCGGCTTATTTCGTTCAAAGCTTCCCAACCGTGGAAAATTTCTAGGGAAAAACGCCACTTTTAAGATTTTCGGATTTCTTCGATAGATATGTCTCAAAATTATTCTCTGCCGGTTATATGGAGTGCTTAACACGGATCTGGAGTCCGTTTATCGGTTTTTCGCAGATTACGGTATATTACGGTGGGTATGCGGTATACTTGTTCCGAATCGAATAATCGGATGAGTAGACGACTTTTTCAGTCGGATAAAAAAGTCGACTTTTAATTCGAAAAGTCGGATATTCGAAAAAGTGCGATATCCGACTATAGTCGAAAAGTCGAATGTTCGAAAAAGTGCAATATCCGATTACAGTCGAAAAGTCGAATAATCGAAAAAAGTGCGGTATCCGACTATAGTCGAAAAGTCGAATATTCGAAAAGGTGCGATATCCGACTATAGTCGAAAAGTCGGATATTCTAAGCAAATTTCATTTGGAACAAGAATAGTATGCGGTAGTTTGGTCAAAATCTCAGATTTTACTCAAAATTTGTATACGGGAGTTTTTCGTGGTGGAGAATTGGAGTTTAACGTCCGTTCATAGGTTTTCAAAGTACTAAGGTGGATTTCGTCTGCTAAATGACATGTTACCTACCGTAACCTACAGTAAACTTCGAAATTTCGACAAATGGACTACAGATTCGTGTTCATCACTTCAGATTACCCCTACAAACAAGTTTTGAGCTATGTAAATCCGAGAAAATTTTTTTAAAACTCCAAAAAAATGCCTTTTTGTCAGGCTTGAAAAATGCTCATAACTTCTTTGAACCTGCAGCTCGAGGCGGGATACTGCGCATTTTTACTGTCGAGCCAGAAGAGATACTAGCTATACTAGTCGTTTTCGCAGATGCGTTTGACACTCTAAACACTTCCCTAGTCAGACAATCAGGAACTTCAATGGGACTAGATTTATGCCTTTACCTCCGACTTTCCCTTTCGCCGGTCATTCAACGTGTCAAATTTGTCAATTCTCCTTCGAGCAACTTCCGTGAAAGTAAAAATTACACTAATGCGCTGCCAGTTATGAAACAAGTTGGGCGGGATTGATGAGAAATGCATCCTGACACATGAAAAAAAACGTTCAGGTATTGAGGTATTCTGAATATTATGGCAGGAAAAAAAAACTAATTTTGTTGTGCCGATTTCGTCAGATCCCCAAATTATGAGAGTTTTTTCCTAGTTTATGACCTCGAATTGAGTATGTATAGACGAGTGTATGCAATGTGAATGTGTTTCAGATCGAGCCGTTCGCATGAGAGTCTTCTCAATTACAACACATGCCTAATCGACCTTGGTAAGTATCGTTTGTCACACGATTCCGTGGCGCCGCAGTTTTTTTTTCGGTGTGCTTCTCGGGAAAATGAGGTTATTCCAGGCTGTGAAACTCTAGCCCACAGCATAATTTTCGAGTTTTCATTGGACCACTGAATTTATTCGTAACGTTCGCAACTCATCCTGAAGTATGACCATGTCACAACGTATGTAGATGACTATACGCTGAATACAAAACTTAGGAGTTGGGCAGGACTCGAACCCGCTTAGCATCGCTTTCCGAGCGAGATTGTTACCATTGCACCAGCGACGCTCTTGGTCTAGTTGTTTTTACGCCAGGTTTGGCATTTTCAGGCCCTGGTATTGAGAAACTACCGCTATCAGCGTTTAGCGCTTGAAGCTGGTTTTTTTTTTGTTCTGCGAGTGAATTTGGCCTTACAAGGGAAGTATACCAAGCGTAGGTCGGATCTGCCAAAACGACTAGTAGCGTCAGTATCTCTTGTGGCTCAATAGTAAAACCGCGCAGTATCCTGCCCCGAGCTGCAGGCTCCAAGAAGATACAAGCTAAAAAAGGTCGTTTTCCGTGCTTTTCGTACTTCCTAAAAAGCTCATTAGTCATCAGAAAATCCGGAAACGGACCTTATAAATGTGTTCATCGCCCAAAACTACCCCCCTGAGCAAAGTTTGGGTGAGGTCACATTTTCCATACTCTGACAGCGTTTTGGACTTGAACGGATTTTCGGTTGAGCGTTTATTTACAGTTCACTTCCGCACTGCCGTTTAGTCCGCAAAGTGCGCGCTGATTGCGAAATCGTGCTGCGGCGCGGTTGCGAGTATCCTCAGACAGGGATGTGGGATCACCCGGGCGGTGGGATCACCCGGGCACCAGAGGCGAAGAGCTCCCGAGTGATCCCACATCCTTGTCTGAGGATGCTCGTAACCGCGCCGCAGCACGATTTCGCAATCAGTGTGCACTTTGCGGACTGAACGGCAGTGCGGAGGTAAACTGTACACACATTAGAATTAGAAATGCTCTGGAAGCGTCTTAGAAAAATGTTCTAGATTTGACTCAAAATTACCTCAGGTGGTTTTTTTTGGGGCGCTGATCACGAATCTGTGGTTGATTAGTCGATTTTCCAGAGGTTTCGGCAAATTTCATTCGAAGCTCCCCAACCGGGGAAAATTTCGAGGGAAAAATTCCACTTCCGAGATTTCCGGTTTTCTACGATAGATATGTCTCGAAATAATTTTCTGAGGGTTATTTGGAGTGCTAAACACGAATCTGGAGTCCATTTGTCGATCTTTTGCAGATTACGGTAGATTACGGTGGGTATACGGTAGTTTTGTCAAAATCTCAGATTTCACTCAAAATTCGTATACGGGGGCTATTCGGGGTGGAGAATACGAATTTAACGTCCGTTTGTCGATTTTCAAAATACTAAGGTGGGTTTTGACCCCTAAATGACATGTTACCTACGGTAACCTACAGTAAACCTCAAACTTTCGACAAATGGGATTTGTTTAGAGTGTCTAACGCGTCTGCGAAAACGACTAGTACCGTTAGTATCTCTTGTGGCTCAATAGTAAACCTGCGAAATATCCCGCCCCAAGCTGCAGGTTCCAAGAAGTTATAAGTCTAAAAAGGTCGTTTTTTGTGCTTTCTGTACCTTCCAGAAAGCGCGATAGTCTTCGGAAAATCCGGAAACGGACCTTATTTTTGTGCTCAGCGCCCAAAACTACCATCCTGTGCAAAGTTTAGGTAAAGGTGAATCTGTGGTTAATTAGTCGATTTTCCAAAGTTTTCGGCAAATTTCATTCGAAGCTCCCCAACCGGGGAAAATTTCGAGGGAAAAAGGCCACTTTCGAGATTTCCGGTTTTCTACGATAGATATGTCTCAAAATCATTCTCTAAGGGTTATTTGGAGTGCTAAACACGAATCTGGAGTCCATTTGTCGATCTTTTGCAGATTACGGTAGATTCCGGGGGGTATACTGTAGTTTTGCCAAAATCTCAGATTTTACTAAAAATTTTGTATACGGGGATTATTCGGGGTGGAAAATTCGAATTTAACGTCCGTTTGTCGATTTTCAAAATACTTGGGTGGGTTTTGTACCCTAAATACTCTCGATGCCCGAGTAGCTCGCAGCGAGGAGCTTGGCCTGCGTTGCGGCTCGTTTTGATAAGAGGTGAACGAGTGGCCGCGTGGTGTTCCGGCCCCAGCCCAGGCACCTGGTAATCGATTCGGTGATGGCCATCAGCATCGATAACAACGTGCCCGGGCTCGGGCCGGAACACCACGCAGCCACTCGCTCATCTCTTATCAAAACGAGCCGCAACGCAGGCCAAGCTCCTCCCTGCGAGCTGCTCGGGCATCGAGGGTAGCATGTTACCTACCGTAACCTATAGTAAACCTAGAAATTTCGACAAATGGACTCCAGATTCGTGTTCGCCACCCTAGATTACCCTACATACAAGTTTTGAAACTCCGAAAAAAAATGTCTGATGTACCCTTGCCTTCTCGCGAGGCTTGAAAAATGCTCATAACTTTTCTGAACCTGCAGCTCGGGGCGGGATACTGCGCATTTTTTATTATTGAGCCAGAAGAGATACTAACGGTTTTAGTCGTTTTGGCAGATCCGACCTACGCTTTGTACCTTGTTAAAGGGCACCAGGAAGGGCGCTGAACACGAATATATGAAAATACATAAATGCTCCATTTTCAGTTTCTCAGAAGACTATTGTAAGTTACAGTAGAAAAGTGTCATTTGTCCACAGTAACCTACCGTACTCTTTCCAAAAAACTGAGAATGGGCCTTATATCTGGTTCGGCTCGCCAAATAACCTTCCTGAAAAATATATATTCTTTGTCGTTTTTGATTGACCCAGCTGCATTAAGGAAATTTATTCAAGATCAAATTTTATATTCCTATCTCCCCCACAACGCTCAACAGACTATTTAGGAAAATTGCAGCTATTGATAGGATTAACCCCTAGTTAGAACGTCCTCCACATTTTGATGTAGAGTTGGAAACAATTCGAGTGTTTGGGTAGCTTCTAACGCTGTTAGATTTAAGTAAAGTTCTGTTTCGAATGGTACACCACATTTGCTCAGAAGATCGCAGATGAACAAAGGAAAATTCGCTGCCTTGTTTGTATGCAGAACTTTCGGGCAAACCTCAAAATTTGTAAGGTAATTCATCAGTTCACTGTGTATCCTCATGATAAAATCGGTCTAAAGAAAAAAAACCCTCAGAAGGTCAGAATTGGCAAAAATTTGCTGACTTAGTTTGAAAAGTTTGGAGTTTGTCCTGATATTACTAATGCCCGCTTGTGGAGCAGTGGCAAGAGGCGCTATTGTCACGCACGCGGTCGAGTGATCAATGCCCGCCTAAGGTCAATCAGGCCTTCTATGCCTCCAGGGTTGGAAAATCGGCAGCACATTTGCCTGGGAGGATAAGAGCAGTCTTTTGAACATTGCTTGACCCCCGAGTTTCACCAATAGGCCCAATACACATTAGAAAGCCTCTGCGATTTCAAAGGGAAGTTGAATGTGTGGCGTATCCCAAGAGGAATTCGATAAGTTTATCATCTATCCGTTATTAGTATATTTGGCTATTTCCCCCACAATTTCATCTTCTACTGTGAGCAGACCAACGATTTCGCTGCTTCTTAGAGGGGTGTTCCTCCGCCTCTGTTCACGCATCATCGTGTCCGTGGGTGGTCGCGCGACGGCGGAGGCCACCTAAAGCGAAAGCGATCTCGAATTTCACCCCGTTTGTACACATTGAACAAACATCACAGCGCATTATGCAGCGGCAGCAACGCCGCTACGCAACGCCCAGCATTTGCGTAACGCATTAGGAAGGAATAATGGGGAGAATGATGATCGTAAAGGTGCACGAGTGAAAGCAGCGGCTCGTTGCGGTAGGAAATGGCTTTTTGGAGAGAAGAAACTTCTTGAGGCTTCTGTATAGTGAACGTCATGGATTTTCATTTGGGTGAAACAAAAAAAGAAAAGTCTAATCTCAAACATGTTCAGAATTGTGAAATTTGTTACTTTTTCCAAATTTCTTTGTTCTTCCGAAATTGTTGAATAGGAGTCATAAACTAGAAAGCTTGAATGTTCGCATAATTAAGTGAATTTCAAAAGAATACTTTCTGAAAATTTAGCTCCCTGGTAAAAGTAACGATTCGGTAAGGATCAAAAAAAAGTTTCAAAAATGTCTTGAAATATATTTAAAGGCATCGTACGCGCAGAAAACCGTATATTATTTTTTTGATGTTTTTCTGTAGCTTGGCCTCTGTGGTGAACGAAAATGTCGAAGGGGCCCATGAAAAACCTTTATTTGTAATGAAAAGTCAGTCGGAACACATTGTAAATACGAATTTGAATTTCGCGCCAAAATTCTTTTTGAGGTTTTTCTGCTTCTGGAGGCCTCGTCACTGTCATTTTCGGAGTTTTTCTGCATGTGGAGTTCGTGCCGTATCTAATTTTCATGTTGTCTTACGGTCGCACCAACATTCTAGGAAAAAGTGCTAGATGACTGGTGAGAATGAATTGGTGGCGGATCTTCATCTTTGACGCCTTCCTACCTCATTGCCCAACGTTTTTGACGCGCCAAAGTTTACCAGTGTGGTCTACCGGGCTCAATCATTAAATTGAGCCTGAAAAACGAAAATTGATTTCCAGCGCAAACGATGCCTTTAAAAAATTATTTGGCGTAAAATAGCCTGGAGTAATAAAAAAGCAGGGAAATGAAGTGAAATGACCTAAAATGCGATTTGGTGGTCGATCATTTCACAAGCTTCTCCGTTAAACTTATCAGAACGAAACCAAGCCCAATACAGAATGGAGCATTGCGTTCACCTAGCTTGACCTATGCTGATTCCCTTATTACAGATTTCAATAATGGCTTAATGTTTCCGTTGCGCGCTTGATTTCGTCTTGAGAAGTTTAACGGAGAAGCTTGTGAAATGATCGACCACCAAATCGTATTTTTGGCTATTTCATTTCATTTCCCTGCTTTCTTATTTTTCCAGGTTATTTCACGCCAAATCATTTTTAAGATATTTCAAGATATTTTTGAAGTTTTTTTCACTATCACAAAATCGTTACTTTTGCCAGGAAGCTGAATTTTCAGAAATTTCACATATTTTCCCAAAGGTTCCCTTTCTGACTTCAATTTTGCTCAACGATTTCCACTACGGAATGATTAAACATCTAACAGACGACATTGTCGTATGAGTACAATTTTTAAAACCTATGACTTACACAACCATAAAAAATAAAACTCATTGCCGCATTCGGTGCAAAATGTGAAAAATCGATATTATTGATAATTAATATTTGATCTTGCATGATGAGAACGATTTCCCAAACAAATGACTTAGAGCCATCAACAATCAAAAATATTCGCCGCATTTTGTGCTACAGGCGGAAAAAGCAATATTATTGATTCGTGTTTATCGATAATGACTGACGAGCGAAATTCCTCAACCAAGAAAACCAATCCTAAAAGCAGTCACCATTGTTCGCCGCATTTTGTGCAAAAAGCACGAAAATCGATAATATTGATTATCTATCGATGACGTGTCATGAGTACGTATTCTGACAAGTTCAGTACTCACCTCCGACGACCTGTGTTAATTGGCTGCAAATTCACCCACACACCCCGGTCTCCATAGCCGCAGCAGAAAAAAAAACAGTTTCCGTGCTCGACGGCTAATTTTGTATGTAAGCCCACGATTTTGAGCTACCCTTCAGAGGTATCGAGTTCAAATTGGAATAGGAGCTCCTTATCTTAATTTTAAGTGTAGCAACAAGATCGTGAACGCCGTCTGAAAAAAAAGGAGATGAACCGAGAAAACTTGCGGTTTTTCAAAATTTTCTCAAATCCTAAGAAACCATTCTAAACCATTTTCGGACATTGGATCCAACTTTTTGCGTTTTTTTTTCAATGCAATTTAGAGCTAATTTCTACCTTTACCCTGAACTTAGATTTCGAAAAACGGGTTGCGCGCGTGGCCGATTCAAAACCAAATCTAATGCGCGCTTCGCGCTCACCACAATTGATTACCTTTGAGTTAAGTTTGGGAGATAAATACTCCAATAACATAGTCTTGAAATGGCTGAGAACTCTAGGAATTGAATATTGCGACTACGGACCTCCCATGAAGTTTATTGATCTGTCGCGTTGTCCTTTTGACTCCTTATGGGCAACACTTGGAGTTACGTCCTCTTCAACATTTGCCGCAGTTGATATTTCACGGACTACCCATGAGGTTTAGTCATCTATATCGCGTGTCTCTATTTGAGACCATTCATGAAGTTTAGTCCTCTACAAACACTTTCGTTAAATGGCATTCCAAGAACCACTCATGAGGTCAGGTTCTCTTCCTCCAAGTTACATATTTGGTATCCTAAGGACCCCTCATCAAATTGACTAGTTGAGCCAACCCAGAGTTGATATTCTATAATCCACATATGAAGTTTACCCCTCGCCAGCAGGAAACCCAACCTTTACATTCTTTTCACCACCCACGATGCTTAGCCTTCGCACTTTCAAATGCTAGAATGGGCATACTTTTTATGAACCACCTATGAGATTTAGCCCTCTCCAAAGTCGACATACTACGTGCAACCCATAAAGTGTAGCCATCTACACCTCATATGCCAGAGTAAACCTACGTACCACCCATCAAGTTTTAACTTCTCCAGCTCCAATGCAAGTGTGGACCTCTTACTTTTGTACCACCCATGAAGCCTAAATGTCTCCAACCCTTTGCCATAGTTGAGATTCTATCCTAAGTACCACCTATGAAGTGTACTACTCTCCAGCACGAACCCCAGAGTTCACATCCTGCGCACCACCCATGAAGCCTGGTCTGCTCAAATTTGAATACCACAGTTGTCATACTTTTCATGTGCCACCCATGAGCTTTAATCCCATCCAACTCGTATGCTACAGTTGACATACTTCGTGCAACCCATAAAGTGTAGCCATCTCCTACTCATATCCCAGAGTAGACCTGCGTACCACTCATGAACTTTGGTCTTCTCCAACTCGAATGCCAGAATTGATATCCTGATTGTGTCCCATCTATAGAGTAAATTTTTTTACCCATTTTCGATAGTTGAGATCCTGTTAACCAGCCATGGAATTAACTACTCTCTAGCTCAAACCCCAGAGTTCACATCCTACGTACCACCCATGGAGTTTAGCCTCCTCAAATTCGAATGCCAGAAACGACATACTTTTTATGTGCCACCTATGGGATTTAATATACAACTCGTATGCCACAGTTGGCATCCTACGTGCCACCCATGAAGTTCGGTCTTCTCCAACCCGATTTCCAGAATCGACATCTTTCTTGTGAACTACCCATAAGGTTATATTTTCTCCAACCCTCTCCCATTGTTGACGTTCTATGAACCACCTATGAAGTTGACTCATCTCTCGCACAAACTCCAGAGTCTGCATCCTACGTACCACCCTTGGAGCTTATCCTCCTCAAATTTGAATGCCAGAATCGGCATATTTCTTGGTGTACCACCCATGAGATTTAGACTACTTCAACACATACACCACAATTGACACTTTACGTGCCACCCATAAAGCGGCTCGTATGCAGGAGTAGGCCTCATGCATACCACCTTTGAGGTTTAGTCTTCTCCAGCTCGAATGCCTATGTGGGCATCATACTTGCGTACCACCCATGAAGTTGAATTTCTCCAATCGTTTTCCATTTTCTATAATCTCTTAACCACCTAAGAACTTTACTCCTCTCCAGCACAAACCCCAGAGTTTGCATCCTACGTACCACCCAATAAGTTGAGCTCTCGAATTCAAATGTCAGAATCGGCATACTTTTTATGTACAACCCAAGATTTAGTTTTCTTAAACGCTCTCCATGTTTGAAGCTCCAGTCACCGACCTAAAGTCGGTCCGGATGGGAATGTCCGTCCACGCGGCCGGCGTGCGTGTGGAGCGGCGGTTGCAAAATCTCTCGGATGAGCTTTCCCATGACTGAAAACACCTGATTGGGATATTATTCACCATTTGTCAAATAGTCCTGCTAATCAATTTCTAAGTCCGAAAATTGTCTTGCTGACAGCCACTCCACACGCACGCCGACCGCGTGAGCAAGCAATTTCTTTCGGACCGACTTCACACATTTTAGTGCCCTCCATCCTGTTCCTGAAGCTGATGTGCTACGCACCACCCATGAAGTTTAGGTGTCTCTAGCCAGTTTTCGTTGTTGATATTTACGGTGCCACTTATGTAGTTTACATACTCTTTCCCAGCTGGTCAGTTTTGTGTCATCTCGTGAACCACCCATTGAGTGTAGTCCGTCTAGCCCATTCCCGTAGTTGAGATTCGATTTTTTTCATAAATGAAGAAATGGGAATTTGTTTCGATTGAGTTTATTCCTAATTGTTCAAAAAAATTTTCAAAAATTTAACTCAAATCTATGAAATCAGCTTCTCCACGACAGAACATGTGAACCAAGCTGTTCTAAGTAATTCAAATTGTGTGACTTTTTCGATTTCATACCTCGTCGAGCTTTCTCCCTGAGTGACCTGGCGAATTTTCTTGAGTGGTAGGCCTTAGTGGACTGGTCATTCATGCGTAACTTCTGCGTTGGTTTTTCACGTGTTGATTTGCACTTACGCAATTTTTTTCGCATACATAATTAGGATGTGAATGATTATGTGCATACAATTTATCAATATGCACGTACATAGCTGTTGTTAGAACACTCATAATGCATCAAAAAGTGCGTGCAAGTGTTCAAACTACATACTAGGTGTATTGTTTTTGCGAAGTCTAGTCTATCGACTATGTAGGGCGCGATCATTTGCCATTGTACGTGCGGCGTTTACAGCACCGCCTGTCAAGGGGTTTCGATCGCGAATCTTGATCTACCGCCGCGGCCCCGTCCATTTTCTAGAATATACATTCCGAGACGACTATACATGTGTACAGGCGGCATCTTTGCAGCAACGAGCTCGATGGTGTCGTTGGAACCGTGCCAAAAGTTTTCGAGATTCAATCCCTAGGAGGCCTCATCTAGAAAATGTGTTTGGTGAATATGTTTTTGTAATAATGATGTGAAATCACGTTTGAAAAACGTTTTCAGGCACTAAGGAGAGTAGTTCTGCTTGCAACGAAAGTAGTGGATATCAAGTTCATTTGAAAGTCTTTTTGTTAAAAACACCATCGAGTGTTGCAGGGATCATACAGGCCATAAAACGGCCAAAGTCTCACCGTCGACTGCGTGCCACGCGCTGCGCGACCGCCCGCGCGTCGGAAGCAGACGAGTTTTGGCCGCCGCGCGACGAGCTCCGGCCGCCGCGCGACGAGCTCCGGCCGCCGCGCGACGAGCTCCGGCCGCCGCGCGACGAGCTCCGGCCGCCGCGCGACGTTTCGGCATCCGCGCGGCGGCCGAAACTCGTCGCGCGGCGGCCAAAACTCGTCTACTTCCGACGCGCGTGCGGTCGCGCAGCGCGTGGTACGCAGTCGACGGTGAGACTTTGGCCGTTTTATGGCCTGTACTTCCAGCGACGAGCGACGCGATGCAATGTTTACCAGGGGTGTGCGTTAATGAAAAATTGTTTTTTCGTTAAGCGTTAATCGTTAATTTTTTGGGAAAAAAACCGCGTTAACCCGTTAATGCGTTAACACGTTAGTTTTGAATTTCGTTAAAAAATTTGCAAACATTGCCTGACCACAGCAAAAATCGATAAATCATCAGAGGTCACAGAAAAAAATTGACCATCAAATGACGTCAGCTGGACGTCATGGAAAGTGGGTGGGGCTTCAGATGAACACGTCGTGTAAAGTGGGTGGGCGTTTAGATGACGTCAGCAAGACGTCGTGAAAAAATGGTTAGCGCTTCATGAGGGCGTGCGCCGCGTAGTAGCTCTCAATGTGCAGAGTGCACCGAGTAAAGAGTGATAAGCGCAAGTGGAGGATTTACTGCAACCTGGAAAATTGTTAAACAGGATGTCGTGGAAAGTGGATAGGACTCCAGGGGCGCCATGCATGAACGCAGCGAAGGAGGTCGGCGAGCCGCTCCGCGTGCTATGCGCGCGGCGTCGAGCCACGGGAAGGCTTGAAGTTCATGGCGTGCATTGATGTGCCGCGGACATAAATGCACTATCCACAGCAAAGCCTACGCGCGCACTTTTTGTTATCACAGTCGATTTTATCATTCCGACCATGTATGTGACCCTTCCGCTTCTCATTTGTGAATGTTTCGGGTTTTCATTATTCTCACGAATCCTCCGGATCGAATTTGTGATGACAAAAAGTGCGCGCGTAGGCTTTGCTGTGGGTAGTGCGTTTACGTCCGCTGCACATCAATACACGCCATGAACTTTGGGGCCGTCCCGTGGCTCGACGCTGCGCGCACAGCACGCGGCTCGGCTCGCCGACCTCCTTCGCTGCGTTCATGCATGCCGCCTCAGAAGGGGTGTCTGGAACGCCTTGGCAACAGGGTGTGCTACACTCTCTGACATTCGTAGAATGATGACCTCAAAACCTCGCTCAAATGCTTTATAATCTACGGCATTCGCCGCACTTCCGATTGGTTTTGTTTATGTGCACACTCGACGCAGATTCTATTCGGTTGATGCAAAAGTTTCCGGACTTTTCACGGCTTTCAATAAAAAACATTTCATTTAAAAACAAACAAAGCTCTTCCAACAAAATAGTCTCCATCATCTTCAAGCATCTTTCGCCACCGATTGGGCAGATCATGAATTCCCGACGCGTAGAATTCTGGGTGTTTCGAGTCGAAGTAAAATTCTAAGGTCATTTTGACTTCGCCACTGTCAGTGAACTGAGTCCATCCAGGGGCGGCATGCATGAACACGCGAACACGGGGTTTGAAAACCCTGTGCGTGGGCCCCTCCGTGCTGGACGTTCTCTCTCGCTCTTCACTTCGCGCATGGGTCTCAGCGCTCGACGTTCACTCTCGCGCGCGGTGTGACGCGACGCGATTCCCCTCATCCTTCTATTGCGTTCATGCATGGCGGTCCAGGAAGTGCTGCATCGAGCAATACAGATGGTAGTCGAAAGGGGCAAGATCTGGGCTACATAAGGAGTGAGAAAGAACTTCCCAGCCCTAGATCGCCTTCTTCACGACAATCCTCGGTCACACGTATCTCGGATAACCCGACAGAAACTGGTAGTCTAGGGCGGGTAAGTTCTTCCTCACCCTCCATATGGCCCCTTCCGACTACCATCTGTTCCGCTCGACGCGGCACTTCCTGGACAGAAAACAGTTTCCTAACTATGACGAAGTCAAAATGGCCTTGGAAGAATACTTCGAATCGAAACAGCCAGAGTTCCACGCGTCGGGAATTCATGATCTGCCCCATTGGTGGCGAAGAATCCTTGAATGTGATGGAAATCATTTTGTTGAGTGAGCCTTGTTTGTTTTTGAAATAAATGTTTTTATTCAGAGTCGTGAAAAGTCCGGAAACTTTCGCATCAACCTAATATCGCATAGCGCAGCATTATTTTTTCGTCGATAACTTCGAGTGTCGAAAACACACTTCACCGTATTGATCTGACAAGGGAACCACAATAAGTCATAGTGACCATTCCAAATGAAATGCACTTTTCTAGAACCGTTTTTGGACGAAAAGTCCGAATATGCCTATCGCAGCTGCCTAGACCCTATCTGAAAAAAGTTATGAGCGTTTTAAAGCCTCGCGGCGCGGCAAGGTACCCTCCATAGAATTTTTAGGGTGTTTTTAAATTTTTCTCCGGATTTTGCTAAAAACATGTACGTAGGGGTAATCTGGGGTGCTGAACACGAATCTGGGGTTCGCTTCTAAAAATTTTGAGGTTTACTGTAGGTTACGGTAGGTAACATGCCATTTAGAGGGTAAAACCTACCTCAATATTCCGATAATCGACGAATGGGCATCGAATTCGTATTCAGCACCCCAAATAACCCCCACATAAAAACTTTGAGACAAATCTGAGACTTCGACCAAACTACCGTATACCCACCGTAGTCTACCGTAAGCTGACAAAAATCAATAAACTGACATCAGATTCGTGTTCAGCACTCCAGATAACTTCCACAGGAACGATTTGAGCTACATCTGTCGTCACATTCCGGAAATCGTCAAAAGTTGATTTTGCTGTCAATTTTCTCTGCCAGTGGGAAGCTTTGAACAAATACAGTCGAAAACTTTGGAGAATCGATAAATGATCCTCAGATTCGTGATCAGCACCCTCAAATAGTCTCTAGAGCGAATTTTCAGTCTAATCTGAAATATTTGTCTAAAACGCTTCGCTTTGCCCTCTAATTGGGATATATAAACGCCCAACCGAAAATCCGTACAAGTCCAAAACGCTGTTAGTCTGCGCAAAGTTTGGAAAATGTTCTTTTAACGAAACTTTGCTTAGTGGGGTAGTTTTGGGCGCTGAACACGATTATGAGGTCCGTTTCCGGAATTTCGTCAAAATAATGCGCATTTTTGAGCGTACAATAGGTACGAAAATCACAGAAAGAACGCTCATAACTTTTTTCAGAGTGGGTCTAGGCAGCTGCGATGGGCATATTCGGACTTTTCGTCCAAAAATGGTTCTAGGAAAGTACATTTCATTTGGCATGGTCACTATGACTTATTGTGGTTTCTTTGTGAGAATAAAATCGATGAAACATGACTGAATTTAAAAGCCGATTAATATTCTTTTCGATATTTCGAGCACGAATTCCGTCAGAAGAAAGTGGGGACCTGTTGTTCAGCCCAACAAGTGTCTACCATATAGCGTCTACCATACTTTTGCATAATCTTAATATTCCGTTTCTCGATTTAGTCTTTAGTGCGGTCTACCAAATACTGCAACCCGGTCTTCAATCCCCGCTTCCAACCCTCGTTTGGCACTGTGCTTCTCTGGGCCGGATTCCGGTCCGCAATTGCGTCTCGACAGACTTCGCGGCCGCGCGTATTCGAGTCGGAAGAGGTTCCAGCGCAGCAGCCGCGGACCTGTTGACTCTAGGTGGGTTTTAGAGGCTGAAAAGTAGACAAAATTACAGAAAACTGTATAAAAAGCCATATCGAGTCGGCTTCGGCGCTGGAAACTCGAGTGACTCGAGCGCGTGCGGCTGCAAAGCGTGTCGAGACGCAATTGCGGACCGGAATTTGGCCCAGATAAGCACAGTACCTTGCTCGACCGCAGAGATGTAGATTAGACTTGTCATTTCCTTTTTGGAATACGAAATGGAATTCTTCGATATTAAACTAAAATAGATAGACATTGGAATGGGAAACATCGAGGTCTGTGATACATTTCACAACAAGCAGAAATGTTTCGACGTGCATGGCCCCAGTTTTGAAATTTGCCATCGAAGCATATCAATCAAAGCCGTAATTTCACCGCAATTAACGAACCCGAAATTAACGTGATTTTAGAAGTTTTTCGTTAAGCGTTAATCGTTAATTCTCCAAAAAATATCGCGTTAACCCGTTAATGCGTTAACACGTTAACGTTATAACGCACAGCCCTGATGTTTACCATCAATATAGATCGAAAGTCGATTAGCCTGCTATGCACTTTCGCTGGTGTCGGGAAGTATAATCCTGACTTTTGACTGACGATCTATCACAAACTCGTTTTTTTCTGCTTTGAACTGAACCGGAATTTCTCTTCAAAAAACGAGACCTCAAATATACAAAAGTATATAGAAATTCATAGAGCGTCGAGTCTGTAGTAATTGTAAAAAAATTTCCCCCGAAGGGGCGAGGCCATGAGTGTCTTCCAGTACCTCATGTATTTGAAGGAATTCGGAACTCGCGTCGCAGCGAGGCGCGCGCGTGTCGTGCGTATGGATTGGCTTCGATGCGGATAAAAATATCGATATCGCTCATAAATGATTTTCCCATGACCAACTTCCGTCCAGTTCTTCTTTTTCAGCCCTCATTTTTTTTCTTTCGTTCCTCTCTATTCTTACTTCTCCTTATATTCGTAGAGTTACTTGCTATTCTGGAAACGAAAAACGATTCCGACAAAAATCCATACGTTCAAGACAATGAATAGGCATCATAGCTCAAGTAGAGAAATATAAAATCATTACATGAACAAACAATAGGAAGAGAGAAGAGAATGAAAAGAAAGGATCGAAAAATCATGGCTGAGAAAGAGGAAACGGGGGAACGTTCGCCATGGCAAAATCAGCGATGAGCTGATATCGATCGTTTTTATAGGTCACCCCCCCCCCCACACACATTCGACATGCGCGCGCCTCTAGGTGCTACGCGGCTTTCCACAATTCAGAGACTCACGATATATAAGGCAGACACTCGATACGCGCGCGCCTTCAGATGCTACGTGGCTTTCCACATTCCGGATACTTATCCTCTGGTTCCTGGTCGAATTTATTCTGTTCCCTCGCGCGCTTGTGCGGAGCGAGGGTGGAGAGGCGAGAAAGTCTGGTGAGTAGGAGACGCAGCGTACGCGCGCAGACGCACGCGATGAACGGAAATAAATTTTGCTCTGAAACAGATCATACGATGTGTATTGCAGACGGGGTCTTGTTACAATTTTATGAAACCTGGAAGTTCTTGTTCTAGGGTGCTTCGTGCCATCAAAAACCGCTCACAAGCCAGCTTTCTGAAAGTATTCTATTAATCTCTGATTGAAAAAATATCAGAAAATTATGTCAGGTATATATTTCAGGTGAGGACGCCAAGCTGCATCCAGTCCATCCATCAGTCCTGGACGTGCCGAACTGTTTCCGTGTGGCGAACACGTACTACGCCTGTCGTACTCCACTGGAACGAGCCAAATGGATCGAGAAGTGAGTCCGACTCCTTTCTGGTCCCCACTTTTTCTACTCAGCCAGCAAACATCCTTGCACTTTCACTTTCTCTTCATTTCTTTGAAATGTCTATTCGGGAGGTGATTCCATTCGTCAGCGGCTGACCAACCGGTCATTGGTAACCCTACACTACTTGAGATGACAGATGTGGAGGGGGATAACTTACAGTCGTCAGTCCCCCCATTTGTGACCGATCCCGTTCCGCCGGGGCCGACATTTTCTACCACCCACGAACTCTTTTGTCACCCACCTGTGTGGCCCGTATATCGATCGATCGGTTCGATGATTCGGTTGATGTCTAATGGGGGCTGACTGGCTCCCTCGTTCGTTGCGCAGTGTGTCCTCATTCAATCCTCTTCTCCCCGCTATTTTCCTCGTAGCCTCCTCAGTCACTCACACTCAGATGCTCACACCCCCCCCCCTAAAAATAGGCTGATGTGGACTGATTTCGAGTTTTCCGCAGTTCAAGATTAGATTTTGCGTGAAGATATTCTGGACTAAAGCTGAGCGGATTTGGCGTGAAAATCGATTTTATTAAATCTGTTTTTTTTTCCGCAGCCCTGTTTCTATGGGCAAAATTTTCGTAGAATTTGACCACTTTTCATGCATTGTGATCAGTCATTTTGCTGTTTTAATTAGCATACTTACCGTGTTTTCATATTTTAACTTTATCTGTTTAAATTATTTTACATACTTTTTTTCCTATTTTCTGAAATTTTATTCTTTTGTCAGTTTAAAAACAATTTTCTTCCGGTTTGATCTATTTTTTGACGAAAATTTCCAGTTTTGGCACCATTTCGTTTTTTTATCTTTCCGATACTTGACTAAGAAACTCTATAAATTCCCAATTGGTTTTTTAATGTTTGATTTTCCCAGAAATGCGTCTTTTTTTCTGTTGATATTTAATTTTAAATTTCTCCTCTACCGGGTAAAAGATATTTATCGCTCAAAGGCATCGTAAGCGCAAAAAACGGTGTCTTATTTTCCTATGTTTAGGGGCAGGCATGCTCTTGAGGTACGCGATTATAGCTAAGAAACCCAAAAAACAAGCTTTCGCGAAATTATCGCGTTTAAAAACATTTTAAAAAATGATTTTTCGCCCCCTACGTCGAATTTGGTGTGTCCAGTGCAAGAATCAGGCGATTCTCGGCCGCGAGCCGCACAGAGCAGCGATCGGAGCCGCCTGACAGTTCGGCTCGTTCTCCCAATCTCCGGGCCACTGCTGTTGCTATTCGGGCGAACTGGAGCAGCCCGGACAGTAACAGCGGTGGCCCGTAAGGCACCAGCAGTGGCCCGGACAGCAACAGAAGCCGACACGCAGATTGGGAGAACGAGCTAAAATGCCAGGCGGCTCGGAGCCGATAATCGCCTGAGTAAGTTTTTCTGAACGTCTGAAGTGGTTTTACGCTTTGAACTTCCTAGGTGAGAAGATTTCTTTTGCCTTTCTTCTACCGAAATCACTAAAAAATAAAATCCTTTCACTGTGCCAGTTTGGATGATAAGACTTTCCGAGATAAGAGTTTGCAATGCATTATCTCTTGCGCGTGACATAGCGCTTTTGTTCCTTGTGCTAGATGGCTGGTGAGAACTGGTGGCGGATCCTCATCTTTAACCCCTTCCAACATCATAACCCTACGTTTTTGACGCACCAAAGTTTACCGGTGTGGTCTAACGGGATCATTCATGAAATTGAGCTTGAAAAATGGAAATCGGTTTTCAGCGCGAACGATGCCTTAAAGTTCGACAGTCTCGTTATTATGATCCAGCATTCTTTGAAATTTTTTGAAGATGTTGACCGGTTCTATAAGCGTGAAGGGAGAAACATCTATTTGCGTGAAATATTCTTATTCATCAGGATTTTTTTTATCTAGCAAATTTGATTTTTTTTTGTTTTTGTTATTACTGAATTTTGCCGCAGTCTGGTTTCTTTCGCACGATTATGCTCAAAATATTTTAAAATATTTTGAGAATTTCGCCGCTTTTCAAGAGCTGTGTTCAGTCATTTTGCTGTTTTTATTCGAATATTCATCGTGCTTCATTATTTTTAGGTTTTTTTTTTGATTAAGCTATGCAATGCGGGTTCGATTCCTGTTTGATACCAAAGTTCAGTATTAAACTCAGCAAACTTGTGATATCTTGTGCTTCATTATCTAATTTTATCTGTTCAATTTGTTTTGCTTTCCTTTTCTTCTATTTTTTTGAGAATTCTGAAGTGACACATATTATTATGATCCATACTTTTTTTTTAAATTTTTGTAAGATGTTGGCCGGTTCTATATGCGCAGAGGGAAAACTTATCTATTTGTGCAAACTGTTGTTGAATAGCGATTTTTTTTATCTAGCGTATTTGTATTTTTTTTTGTTTTGATTGCTGGAGTTCGCCGCAGTCTGGTTTCTTTGGCGCGAATAGGCCCCAAGTTTTTGGAAAATTTAGACGCTTTTAATGTGTTGTGTTCAGTCATTTTATTGTTTATTTTATTTCATTTTATTTAATTAAATTTTTAAATCATGTTTTCATATGTTGATTTTATGTTTTATTTATTTTACTTTCTTTTTTTCTTCTGTTTTTAAAAAAATTTGTTCTCTTGTTCGTTAAAAAACTTCTTAGCTTAGACAGTTTTTTGTGTTTCTGTTCTGTGTTATGAGTCTTGTAACAAAAGATCCTGTTTTGGCATCATTTCGTTTTTTTTATTCCAGTATTATCAGTTATCATTATCTTTCTATCACCTGATGATGTGTGATTGTATTGCTTCGTTTTTCTCCTGAAATTCCATGAATTCCTGTTTTCTTTTTTATGTTTCACTTTTCCTAGAATTTTCAGAGTTTTTTTTTCTGCTGATTTTCGATTTCAGTTTTTTTTTCTCTACCGGTTGATATGAATTTATTGCTGATTCGACAGTTACATTATTTTGATTTCAATTTTTTTATTGGTTTGAAGATGTTGGCTGGTTCTGTTAGCGTGAGGGAAAAAACAGCTATTTTTGTTAATTATTCCTAATTAGAAAAATTATCTATTAGACTTAGCATAGTTTCACACTGTTGAAGAAAATTGCTCTCATTTGTGTCAGGATTTGATTTCGTTTTCCGCAACAGTCGAAGTTTTTTTGAATTTTATGATTACGCTCAAATTTCGAAAAAAATCTGACCGCTCTCCATGAGTTGTGTTCAGTGGTTTTGTTGTTTTAATTAGGAATATTTTTCGTGTTTTTAATCTTAAATTTAAAACACGAAAAATATTCTAGATTATTATTATGTGTTTTCTTTATTTTACTTTGTTTTTTTTTCTATTTTTGAAATTTTTGTTCTGTTGTTTGTTGAAATCATTTTGTTTTGTTTCGGTTTAATGTATTTTTCTGAGCCGCAGGGCAAAAAGTACCTGTTTTCGCATTTATTCGTTTTCTTTTAAACTAACTTTATCAGTTATCATTATCTTTCCACCATTTGTTGATGTCCGATTGTATTTCTTTGCTTTATATTTAGACATTTGGTCTTCAGAATCTTCATTTTCTTTGGAAGAGGTGTTTTTCCCATTGAAGAAAAACTTTCCGTTTCTTTTCACTTCAGTTTTTCTATTAATGAGCATAGTCCATAATTTATTGCGGGGTTTCTCTCACATTTCGTTGCGTTTTTCTTCGAAGACGGAAAGGTGTTGGAATTCGGGAAAGCAATAGTTTTCCCCAAATGGCGGAAATCGGAAGACGGAACAGCCATTATAATTTTGAAAACCGAAACGCCAACGACCAAAGGAAATCGGAAAGTTTTGCGATTTTGTGTTTATCCCCGGTTATCTCCGCGTTTTTAGAGGTTTTCTGAAAATCGGAAGGCCAAAAACTGATGGAAATCGGGTAATTTCTGATCTTGTAGTTATATCCGATTCCCCTCCCCGGAAATCAGAAGACCAAACTCATCTTAATTTCGGGGGATCGCGAGCATCCATTCAGCTCATCTTTGACCAGATTGCATTCCCTCAATCGCCGCTGGGCATTTTGGTAGGTGCTCCGAATCAGAACCGTAAAATGCTTTTTTCTTTTCTTAAGAGCTCAGGGGGAGCTGAAAGTTTGGACTTTGAGGGCAAAAATAGGTTTTTCGATCGACAACGGGTTACTATTTTTGTTAGTTAACAAGTCGGCCAACATCCTCTCCCCCCACTCACTCCCACAGCCGGAAAGTGTTTCCGGTCTGAGCGCGCATAATGAAACTCCCAGCATTGTTTTTCTGGTCTTAGATTTTTTCCCAGGCGAGGCCACTGCTGTCTTATAGCCGACCACGTCACATACATGCATATGTGTATAGCTTGTAGCCTGTTCGAAATCTTCTGAAATCAAAAATCGATTAATTTACACAAATTTTACGTCTCCAGATGCGGCTGCGCGCACGCGCACGTTTTTATGAGTGTGAGCGCGTGTAGCGTGGAATATCGTTTTTAGTGCTTTACGCGCTGATGGAATGTGGCCCCAGCGATTGAGCTGAATAATTTGTGCTCGGTAGGTGTGTGGGAAGAGCAGGTGGTGGGGTCTTTTTTGTTGTCATCATCTCTCTGACCACTTTTCGTCATCCGTTTAGACCCGACTGAGACCACTTTGACCACTGCGGGGGATGAAATTCAATTTAGCTACGTTTCGATCCATCCGGCTGCACTAGGCTTTCCAGGAAGCTGGAAGCGTTAATAGATGATTTTATTTGGGGTAGAGATGGGTATCGACTAGATTTGTGATCGATTGGAATATTTATTCTGAAGATTTTAAAAAATATTTCTGATTTAGTCGAAAATCAGATTTTTCTCTTATGATTGACTTTTCGACTTATACGAAAATCACATTTTTCGAGTGGTAGAATTTTCGGGTAACCCGAAAATCACAGTTTTCAAATATTCGACTTTTCAAGTGAAAAGTTGACTTCATAGAAAATCGTGAACCCTCCATTTAGCGATTTGTGGAAGAAGTGACAGCCTTATAAAGCATTTCGTTTCCGCAACTCATAGCTCCCCAGCCAGAGAGACCATATTACCATAGTCCGAAATTAGATAAATAGAGTTCCTTGTGAGGCTACGAGTAGTAAAATTGTCAGTGACGGAGGCCTAAACCTGTACCCTCTATAAAACGTCGTAATTCACATCATTCGATGCGCGAGCGGTGCGCGCGACGCCTCGGCCTCCGTCTGTCCTACGCTCTCTCACTGTCTCTAACCTCCGCTCCGCACCAGCACGCGTGGGAAACAAGTGAATTTCGCCGTTTTATAGCCTGTATCTCTGAAGAGTTACGAGCTCAATATGATAGGTGGACCTCAAAAATCATTAAAAAGTTCACCTCCTCCCAAATTCTGTCGAGAGAGGTTGTTTCCAGTGCTGAACACGAGCATGAGGTTCGTTTTCATTTTTTGGACGATTGCGATATGTTACGATAATTATGCTATTTTCTACCGTAACTCACCGTAGTCTTCTGAAAAACCGGAAACGAACATCACGTTCGTGTTTAACACCACAATCAGTCCTCGCCTGGGCGGGATTTGGGCTAGGAACAAAGGTTTTAATTTTAGGGTCCACTTATCGTTTTGAGCTAGTCACTTTTTGGGTTTTAGGTTTAGGCTACACATCGGATCAGGACCGAAAAATTCGGATTTTGGATAACTAAAAAAAAAACAAAGTGGCGGATATCCGACTCGAAGGGATAGAATCAGAATTGCTATACCGGATAATCCTAGTAAATTGGATATAGAAGCTAAACGGATAGTCGTATCTCGGATCATTCTCAGACTTGCGTTTTTCTCGGTTAATCGGATTCTGTATCCTTCGGATTTTGACGTTTTTTTTGGTGATGCTGATTCTGGATCATAGGGGTTTTGACGTTTTCCGGTGATTCGGATTCTGGATCACACGAGATTTTGAGTTTTTTTTCTCGTTGAATCGGCTTTTTGATCACACGGGATTTGAACGTTTTCCAGTGATACAGATTCTAGACCACTAGGATTTTGACTTTTTTGGCCAATCGGATTTTGGATCTTTGGGGTTTTGGCTTTTTTTCGGTGATTCGAACTCCGATACACTCGGATTTCGACTTTTTCCACGGTGATTCGGATCCTGGAACACTTTGGCTTCTTTTGGTGAATCGGATTTTGGATCGCTTGGATTTTGACGTTTTTCACAGCTTCAGATTCTGGATCACACGAATTTCGACGTTTTTTTTTTGGTGAATCGGATTGTGGACCACTCGGATGTTGACCTTTTTTGGCGAATGGAATTCTGGATCAATCGGATTCTAGCCTTTTTTCGTGATCTGGATTCTGATTCACTCGGATTTCGACGTTTACCGGTGATACGGACTTTGGATTACACGGAACTTTGACGTTTTCCGGTGATGGGGATTTTTGATCACACGGATTCGGACTTTTTTGGTGACTCGGATTTTCGACCACTTGAATTTTGACGCTTTTTTGGGTGATTCGGATTTAAATTCGCTCGGATTTCGTTGTTTTCCGTAGTCACGGAATCCATAACACACGGGGTTCTAACGTTTTTCGGTGATTCGGATTCTGGATCACACGGATTTTGACGTTTTTTTTGTTCGGTGAATCGCTGTGTAGACCACTCGGATGTTCACTTTTGGCGAACCGGGTTTATGATCACTTGGATTTTGACTTTTTTTTTGGTGATTCGGATTCTGATGCACTCGAATTCCGACGTTTTCGGGTGATACGTATTCTGGATTGTACAGATTTTGACGTTTTGTGACGAATCGGATTCTGGAACCACTCGGAATTCGACTTTTTGGCGAATCGTATCTTGAATCTCTCTGATTTCAACGTTTTTTCTCGTTGATTTGGATTCTGGTTCTCTAGGATTTCAAGTTTTTACGGCGATTCCAATTTCAAATCTTGAAATTTTTGAATGATCTGGATGGATATCCGAAAATGAGTGAGTCGGATCCAATGTACATGTAGTTCAGGCTCGAGGCACTCACATTTTTCACCGTTTTTAGCGAGGCTATCGTCACTCTGCTCAACTCGGACTACGCTAAAGTGATTGATTTTCCTTGTCTAACGAGTGTTCTATTTCGGCTTCTAGAAATGATTTTTGGACTATTTCTATGTGAGAGTGTGTGTGTGTGTGGCCCATTCCAGAATCGGCACCGACTATCGTAAACGGCCCCATTCCGCAAGCTGCGCTGTATGTTTGTCTAGCACTACATATAAGTATCAGTCTGGCTCTACATTCCCTTAGTCATCAAACTATTATCGATTATATTATGGCCTTTGATTTGCCGCTGAGAATGATATTGTTTGATTTTACTGATTTTTTCTCTCGTTTTTTTTTCCTGCCTTGCAACCGTTCCTAAACCCAGTACTGCGACTCGTCGCCTATGCAACCATTCCCCCAGGGACAAGCGGATTTAATGAGTTGAGAGGCAAAGAACTTGTTCGGAATTTCGTTATGCGCTTCCCTCCTGCTGGGCTCCCTCTGAACAACAGTCATTATGGGTTTCGTGTCTTGCACACATGAGGCCCTTCCTCCATCCGACTTTTCCCACTAGCGTTTTGGTGTATCTGAGGCAGCGCGGTGTTTCCTCATTGTGATAGATATGAGAATTGTTGAGGGGATCATAAACGGATTTTACGACGTTTAACCGCGGCTTCCCTAATCCACAACGGCGCACTCGGTCGGTCACTGACCCGTTCGTTCGTCCATCAGTTGATCCAACAGTCTTCTCTCTGTCTGTGTTTGACTTGGGGCCTGGAATGAGCTGCTGATTAACTACTGTTGGGGGTTGAGCTCAGTTCCTATCTAGGTCTAACTCTTTGAGTTTTGAAGTAATTTTGGGGAGTTGCATTTGATGGTCGTCTTCCCTTTTAAATTTGGAGTTTTTGTTCTGAATTTCTCGAATTTGAAGGAAGTTTTCAGGTTTTTGAAATAGGTATATTTATGTGAGTCATTGGAGGTGTCGCGCTAGGTTGTATGGAAAAAGATAGGGGTCGTTTTATGTATAGGGTCATGTTCGTATTTTGTTTTTGGCCTATGTTTCACCTAATGCAGACAGCATCCATATCAGAAGGATGTTTCGTACTGCGAGAACTTCTCCAATGATGGTTGTTTTCAATTAGGGGGGGGGGGTCAATCCCTTTTTTTTTGGCAAATATTCTCCCTTGTTTGTGAGATTCAAGTGGAACTTCTGAAAGTTTCGCCCATCGAAATGCACTATGTGAGTTTTCGAGATTGTATAGAGTGTGGGAGGGTTGTATTACGTTATACAGAATATGGTAAGGGTCGGACTGATTTGTATGGAATGTTGGATGGGTCATACTAAATATAGGGTTATATTCGTATGCACTATACTTCTCTGTTCCAAATTCCGGTCCGCAGTTGCGTCTCGACGCGCTTTGCGGCCGCTCGCATTGGAGTCGGAAGAGTTTCCAGCGCCGCAGCCGCCGATCTGTTGACTCTAGGTGGGTTTTGAAACTGGAAAGTAAACAAAATTGGAGAAAACTGTATAAAAACGCCATATCTAAGCCGACTTTGGCGCTGGAAACTTGACTGACTCGAGCGCGTGCGGCTGCAAAGCGTGTCGAGACGCAATTGCGGAACGGAATTTGGCCCAGCTAGGCAAAGACCTTGTTTCACCTAATGTTAGCGATCAGGGGTGTGCGGAAAATTCTTTTCGGTAAATTTTTTACCGAAACTTTTTACCGAATTTTTTTTTCGGTAAATACGGTAAAAACCGAAAATTCGGTAAAAATTCTGACTTCGACTTTTTGGTGCCTATCCCATACGATAGCACAAATGACCGATATTGATCATTTTCAAAAGTGCAAGAGGATAGTGCAAACAATGACTGAGTTTCACATATAAAACTGAGCTCAACGGCTGAACCTGATCAGCGGGACGTTGATTTTGAGAAAAAGTAACATTTCAAAATTTTCTGTACGTAAGGCCTTCCTGTAGTCACTCAAAATCAGGCCAGCTGTCGAAAACATCCTTTCCGCCTCAACTGTGCCAGGAGGCGTGCAAAAGTACTTATTGGTCAATTAGGAAAGGTGCGGGTACGATGATTTCACAATGGAGTCGTTCCAGAACTGCAGTGGATTCAGTGTTGTGTTCGGAGGTTCCGAAAAGATTTTTCTCCAGTTCCTGAGATATCTGCTTCAGGAGTTTCCTGCGTTCCAAATCTGCTCACATTTTTGAATAAATTAGGTTTTTATTGGATAGCATTTCGATAAGAAGAAGCATGTGACACAAAAGGTGAAGAAATAGTTTGAACATTCAAAAAGTAAGCCAAAGGTTTGAAAAAGAGTAACGAAAAGAAGGGATGAAAAAGGATATCGCGCCAAATGCATGCTTTAATTGTAGCAAACCCAAGAAAATACGAGAAAGAAGTAGGCCGACCAGGCAAGAAAAACACCAAAGCTTTTTTGGCAAAAATTTCGGGAAATTTCGAGAGAAACTCGGTAATTCGGAAAGTCAAAATTTACCGAAAAACACCGGTAAATCCGGAAAATCGGTAAGTCTGTAAACGGAAAATTCACACCCCTGTTAGCGATGTTCAGGTTAGAAGAATTTTTTGTACTCCAGAAATTGCTGGATTACAAGAAATCTGGGAGGGGTCGTACTGATTGGTCACACCCGTTCTTTGACCTTGGCTTCTTTCCTCATTTTTACATGAAACAAATTTTTGAGAAGATTTGAGGACGCCTAAGCTTCGAGGTACATTAGTGTCAAATTTTCGAGGTGGGATAGAATATGGGAGGGGTCGAATGTGCGAGTATGTGTGAGGGATCTTCGTACGAGAGGGTTGTATTCGTTTTTAACTATGATCTTGGTACACCAATATGGGGATTTGTTAAGGTTTAAAAAACGTTCAGGGGGTTCTGCTTGATGGTCACACAGCTTTAAGACCTTATCTTCCTTTTCGTTCATTGAAGTACTGCGAATTTCCAGGCGCTTGGAAAAAAAGTTATTTGGTTTTTCTAGAGTAGGGCGTACAGAATATGGAAGGGGTCATACTGTGGGGTATAGTTGTAATTCGTAACCTTTTTTATCTAACAAGGGAAGTGTCTTAGTGGTAAGCGCATTTGTGAAAACGACTATTATCATTAGTATCTCTTGTGGCTCAATAGTTAGGCCCTCGTCATAGTCGGCCGAAAGCCGGACTGCGCCGTCCTCTCCCGCCCCGAGTGATCCCAAGCCGTCCTCTCTCGTCCCTTGCGATCCAGCGTCGTCCCTAGTATGTCGGCTAAGTGCAAATCGATTAGGCGGGCGCACTCGAGCACATTGCGGACGGCGCTGTCCGGCCACAACTGGGGGATTTTCCACCTCACTGAGCAATGTATTTCACACGTATCCACGAATGGGACAGAACGAACTAGGCGGGCGCAGTCCGGACTCATCGGGGGAGGGGGGGGGTTTCCACCTGTGTGAGCAATGCATTGCATACGTGTCGACCGGGATGGCTGCAGCCGATCGGCCGACTATGACGGGGAACTAAAACTGCGCAGTATCCCGCGCCGAGCTGCAGGTTCCAAGAGGTTATGAGCATTTTTTAAGCTTCGCGAAATGGCAAGGGTATCCCGTCAGGCTTTTTTTGAGTGTTTCAATAAAGTTTCTCGAATTTTGCCCAAAACTTGTATGTAGGATTAATCTAGGTTGGTGAACACAAATTTGGAGTCCGTTTGCCGGAATTCTGAGGTTTACTGTAGGTTACGGTAGGTGTCATGTAATTTAGGGGGCAAAACCTACCTAAGTATTCCGAAAAGCGACAAATGGACGGTAAATTCGTATTCACCACACCGAATAACCCCCGTATACAAATTTTGAGGTAAATCTGAGACTTTGACCAGACTACCGTATACCCACCGTAATGTGCAAAAAATCGATAAACGGACTCTAGATTCGTGTTAAGCACTCAAAATAACCCTCAGCGAATGATTTTGAGACAAATCTATCGTAGAAAACCGGAAATCTCGAAAGTGGCGTTTTTCCCTCGAAATTTTCCCCGATTTGGAGTATAAACTAGTTTGGTCGAAATTTTTGAAAAATCGACAGATAAATTCCAGATTCGCGGTTAGCGCCCCAAATAACTCACCTGAGAGGATTTTACGTCAAATCTGGAAGATTTTTCTAAAACGCTTACAGATCCCTCCAATCGGTATAAATAAGCGCCCAACCGAAAATCCGTGCTTGGAAAATGTGCCTGCACCGAAAATCTGCTCAGGGAGAGAGAGTTTTGGGCGCAGAAGACAAATATGGGATCCGTTTTCGGAATTCTCAAAGACTAATGCGCGTTTCGGAAGGTACAAAAGGCTCAAAAACCGACCGTCCAAAGCTTGTAACTTCTTGGAACCTGCAGCTCGGGGCTGGATACTGCCCAGTTTCACTATGGAGGCCCAAGAAATACTGACAGTGCAAGTCGTTTATGCAGATGCGTTTACCGCGGTAAATACTTCTCTTGTAGGCATTGTTTAGAGGAAGTGTTCTGTGAATGTTCAACATTTGGGAAGTGTTTGTGGTCTCAGATGGGGTCGCGCTTGTATTTTAGCCCTAGTTTTTTTCAACAAAAGTATTTAAAAATTCAAGGGGATTTCTTGAATTTTGAGAATAGTTCTTGTATTTTTCATACCAATGACCGTTGAGAACAGGGGAGGGGTCGTGCTGGAAGGTCGTACTCGATAGGGGTCGTAGAGAATAAGGGCTGATGTTGTGGTAAAAGGTAGGATTCAGATTTTGTCCGTAGTTCTTCTAAATTATGTGGGATTAAGTGTTTGAGAGTGTTGTACTTCTTCAAAACCGCTCTTTTTCATGCAAGATGGGGTCGTATAGTAAGGGAGGGAGGGGTCTTAGGAAAGGAATATGCCTATTTGTCATTTGGTTTTTTTTTGCTAAACCTGCAGCGTTTCGTAAGATAATGTTGTCAATGACGGCGGAAGGGTTGTAACCCGATTTGCGAGAATTGTTTCTCACCGTCTACCTCATGCAGCCTTTCTTCAAAAGCGAAAACAGACCAGTAATGTGCGCGAATGTGTCGGTGTTATGTGGTGTTTATGGCTAATGGTATTCGATTCTGGTTTCTTTCCACCTTCGTATGAATGACGTGTTGCTGGTGCTGCTAATTTTATTCCTTTTTGTCTGACAGAAATTTATCGTTGTTTCGATCATGGTTCTTAGAGAGGGGTTTGTCGGTGGCTCCTTCTCATCTGTTCCTTCTCACTCTCACTCCTCCTCCAGCTCCTCATTCACGTCATTCGCACTCGCTCATCCAGTCACTTTCTGAACACATTTTATGTCTTAATAATCGTCTTCTGGACAAAGTCCTGTCACTTGCGAAACTCGTCCGAAATGGCACAGGCGGCTCGTTGTGGTGTGAAGACGAATAAGAAGAAGAGTGGCGCCGCCGCTGGCCTTCGCTTTAAGAGACCTCGCTCCCGCTCCACCACGTTATCCTATTTGCTAAAGGGTCCGGTTCCATCCACGGCCGGCAAACATGGCTGATGATGATCATCCTCATCATCAATGACATCGTCTGCGACTCCCCACTTCTCCTTTTTCCTTGTCAGAACTGATTTGTTCGTGTTTGAGTCAGGTTGGCGAGGGAAGCGTTCAGAGCGTTAAAGGCACAGGACACCCAGAAAATTATTTCTGAGTTTTTATGCTTATCTTGGAGAGGGTCATACGCCGATCACAGTGGTATCTCTGAAATCTTCCAAGACCACCTATGAACAGAGTTATGACTTCTTAAAAATGCCTATCCTTTGAGAGTGGAAAATTGGCGGACGAGTTGTCCCAGGCCTGTATTTCTTCTCATTCGCAATCGTTGCGCGAGAGCAAGCCAGGATAAGGAGACAATCCGGCGATGGACTGAAGAACACGAGTTCTCAAGATTTCATCCATCCATCCAGCCGATATCGAGGTCGAAAATCCGGAAGGGGGTCGGGCCTGTGGTGGTGAGCGAATGGGGTCGGGCCCGTGGTGGTCGCTTATATCTCGCTTATTTGGAGAACTTGAGATCTCGCACTTGGCAAGTGTTATAGAGGAGGGGTCTACTACAATATCAAATAAAAAACAAAAAAATCATGTCTGAGGGTGTACTGTGCCTTTAAAGGCAGTGTCCACGATAAAAAAAACCATGTCTGATTTTTTGGTGGAGATCGGTAGCTGCGGGGCCTAGCGCAACCCTAACGTTGAAAGAACTGAGAAAAATGAGCTCGGAACGGTCCCCTACGGCCCCAAAGTTGGGCACCTGTCAGCTCGTCGCACCCCAGATGCACATTCCACGCCCACCGACGTGAACAAATGAATGCTCGAGATTGTGAGATGAGCGGTGGTTTCCGATCAATAGCCCAGTTCTTCCCTTCATTCTGAACTTCTCTCTTTACTCAGGTCAGCTCGCATACATCGGCTGCAAAAGACGGAAGTTACAAGCCTCGGACGACTCGTCCACCATGCTTCCCTAGCTCAATTTTTGAGGGACCATAACTCCGTTCCTAGAAGGTCTTATACGATTCCAAAAACATAATTGGAATCAACACGGGACCGTCTACAAGATAGGCTGAAAAGCAGAGAAACGATTTTCATCGTGAACACTATACTTGTTCCGAATCGAATAATCGGATGAGTATCCGACTGTTTCAGTCGGATAAAAAAGTCGACTTTTATTCGACAAGTCGGTTATTCGAAAGAGTGCGATATCCGACTACGGTCGAAAAGTCGAATATTCGAAAAAGGGCGATATCCGACTACAGTCGAAAAGTCGAATATTCGAAAAGGTGTGATATCCGACTACAGTCGAAAAGTCGAATATTCGAAAATGTATAATATCCGACTATAGTCGAAAAGTCGGATATCCGAAATGAATTCCATCTGGAACAAGTATAGTGAACACTGCCTTTAATGCATCGCGAACACGTGGAGGAAGTATCAAAATCACATATCCTATACCAAAGAGTGGAATCAGATCGCATATCTTTACGGTGCGTGCTGGCTCTACTTATGTTAAGTTGAGGAGTATCATTGATCCCATACCGACTAACTTTAACGCTTTCAAACGAATTGTTTACAATACTATTCTTTTGTACTAATTTGTTTCACTGTGCATTCTTCAAACTATGTATGATCATCGGTGTGTATATGAGTCTCTTGTTTATTATCCTGCGACTGTCTCAAACGGCGTAATGAATTATTATTACTGATGGCGAAAAAAAAACGACAGGGAGGAGCAAAGGGCCGCTATTGGCCGGCATCAAGGTTAGAGGATGGCAGATTTCTAGGTCTCCGTAAAGCCCACAATTCTCATGTGTATTATGGAGTATCCGTCCATGGATCCCAAGGAGACACAACATCTATCAGCATTGGTGCCGTCCACTAGCAGTGTTTTGCTCCTCCCTATTTTTGTCATGGTATTCGCGTATAAGCACCTAAAGGCCGTCATCTAGTCTAACAGTCTGCACCCCTTTTCAAGCAATGGTTTAGATGGTGCTTTGCTGGCTTGAGGTTCACAACCTCATTCCCTAACCTTGCATCCACCTAAGTGCGGCACGTTCCATTTGAAACACACTTTTAAAGGGAGTGTAACATAGGCATGGATCGTGAAGAGACTTTGCGTTCACCGTTAAAGGTTGGCGCCAACTCGGTGCACCTGTGTAGTAGCATATGGCACCGAGTTTGCGCCAACGTTCAACAGTGCACGCGAAGTCTCTTCACGATCCATGCCGACGTTAACTGATTAGGCTAGTGATTCCAAACAAACTATTCAAAACAAGATTCAGGTCTAATTGTTCACAACGCCAAAGTAAAACCAAACCACTCCAACCGCATGTCTAAGAGCAAATGCATCTTTTCGGCGGCGCGATGTCGTATTTCAAATGCAGATCGATGCGCGCTCGATATCGATTGAAACTGAGAGGGACCGCATAATGAAAAGTTAGAAAGGACCTCATACTGAATGACTGCGCCGGCAAGTGTGCGTGCTAATGCCGCAAGTAGACAACTACCGTCATAGGTTCGTAGGGGTGGAGACAGCGGTCCGAGAGGTGAAGGTTGTTTAGTATATAGTGCTTATCTGGGCCGAATTCCGGTCCGCAGTTGCGTCTCGACACGCTTTGCGGCCGCGCGCTCCCGAGTCAGGAGAGCTTCCAGCGCCGCAGCAGCCGATCTGCTGACCCTAGGTGGGTTTTGGAAACAGGAAACTAAGAAATATTGGAGAAATTCGAATAAAAAAGCCACATCGAGTCGGCTTTAGCGCTGGAAACCCGTCTGACTCGAGCGCGTGCGGCCGCAAAACGTGTCGAGACGCAATTGCGGACCGGAATTTGGCCCAGATAAGCACAATACTTGAGTGGGGAATGGTGAAGGTTCCCTATAGACTTGCAACTTCAAAATTTGACGTTTTCTCAATCCTCTTTTTTGCGTTCGGTATATTTTCCTTTTTAATCATTAATTTTGAATCATTTTTTTCGTTAGATGACCTCCTTTTGAAATTCACTATTGTTAATGAGATGATCTGCCTAGGTCATGGCAAATTTCCTTTGAGCTGTCTTGGAGTGAAAATTTTTCGGAAAATTTTTCTAAGCGATTTTGGAAAAACTACCCGTTCTTCGCTCATAAAATTTTCGCCCTTTAAAACGAACCTTTGAACGGAGCTGTTTCCAAAGTATCCATGGACTTTAGCGTCGAATAATGTTTTCATGTTGAGAAAAATACGTTTCTAATCTCTTAGCCGATTTCAATTTATGAAATAACGCTTCTTTCACCAAAAGCAATCAGTTTTTCGTCCATAACTTTTTTATCCTAGAAGATAGCCCTTTGGTGAAGGTTGTTTTCGGAATCTCGATGGAATTCTGCTTTGACTGGTGTTTCCAGTTTAGGAAAATATTTTCTCGATCATTCAGCCTAATTCGTTTTACGAAACACCGGTTTTCGCCTATAACTCTTTAACCGTTGAAGATAGGATTTTGGTGAAGGTTGTTTTTGGAATCTACGTAAAATTCTGCGTCGAATGACATATCGGGCTCCTAACTTTGCTAGCTCCATAAGCCAGCTAGGTCGGTGGAGCCGAGCCCGTTGTGGGCTCCAGGAGAACTCTGCGTCTCTTACTTACACCATAGAAGCGAGAGCACCCTGTGGAGATAACTATGGAGCTCGGCTCCTCCGACCTGGATGGCTTATGGAGCAAGCAAAGTTAGGAACCCGATATATCATTCGACGCAGAATTTTACGTAGATTTCAAAAACAACCTTCACCAGAACCATATCTTGAACGCTTGAAGAGTTATAGGCGAAAAACCAGTGTTTCGTAAAATGAATTAGGCTGAAGGATCGAGAAAGTATTTTCCTAAACTGAAAACAACAGTCGACGCAGAATTCCATCTAGATTTCAAAAATAACCTTTGCCAAAGGACTATCTCCAAGCACAAAAAAGTTATGGACGAAAAACCGATAATTTCAGGCGAAAAAAATGCACTTTATAAACTGAAATCGGCTGGTAGAAGGGGAAAGTATTTTTCGAAAATGAGAACGCCATTCGATGTAGAATTTTATGTGGATTCCAAAAACAACCTTCACCAAGGGTAATCTTTCAGGGTAAAAAAGTTATGGCCGAAAAACCGGCAGTGACACCCACCCAATCTTGAAAATGACTTGCATGAGTGTTAGGTTACTTTCATTATTTCTCGGGGCGTTTCACCGGTTACCACCGGTTTTCCCAATGGTGAAGGTTCCCCACTTCACCTGCCCAGGGGTGAAGGTTGGTGGAGTACATGGCTCCACCCAACGAAGCTATGACTACCGTGTTTCATGTTTGCAGTCCGCGACAGTAGACCCACGTCCCTTAATCCTGTTATTATTTTTGCAGTGTTACCGTAACACGGTTCGTTCCACCAAAAAATGTTTTCTGCACACAATTACTACTTCATATTGGATTTCTGTGGCCTGGATTTTGCCAAGTCTGAGTGCGTTGTACGTACGGCAACGTTTGCGGCCCAGGATTGCGTATGCTGTATGCATGTGTGAACCGGTCTGTGTGAAGTGCTTGATTCTCTACACACAGACAGGAGGCACTCCTTTTGTGACCCGATATGACAGCGGCTCGTCTCCACACTCATGCCCATTCTTGTTGCCTATCCGTTGTCCACCACATCGTCAATGGTCCTTCACACACACACACACACACACACACACACACACACACACACACACACACACACACACACACACACACACACACACACACACACACACACACACACACACACACACACACACACACACACACACACACAGATTGAGGGCCGACGCCGTTGCGTCCGTCAGAGTTGTAAATCAACTGTGATCGTGTTTTTGTTACTGCATCGTGCAGTTGTTCCAGTTTGTCGCTAGCGATCCGGTGGATGTTTAGTGTTAGGCTTGAGGTTTTTGAGTGAATTCTTCTGCAGGTTTACGAACATCCTGTCTTCCGAGAGTAATGCTAACTGGAACGTCCTGCCACAGAATGCATGCAGCCTCACAGTTGTCTCGTTCTCATAGAATTACTTCGAGGGTCCTTTATTATTTCTCTGGTTCAACCATAGATATACACTGGTTAGAATCGATAAATCGATTTTTTGTTGGTGTTAGCTTTCCTCGTCAACCGCTAGAAAGTACCTCCAAATGCACGACTTTGAAAATTAATTCTAAAAGATCACATTTCTCAACTGTCGCCTAAATGTTAGTGAAAAAATGTCTCGAACACAATCATTTCATGAGATTCTTAGCTCCCGAGTTTTTTTTTTGGGAGAAAATCGGTGACTGACTGATTCGGGGACTTTAAAAGGCACAGTCCAAGCTCGTGGGTAAAATTCGATATTATGCTCCTGCCGCTGTGTAGAGCAACCCTGCCAAACGCGGAATCACAACTCTTTAGAATGAGCGAGAAAAATCGAGCATCCGTTGCCCCCGCCCCCCGAATCAGCACCCATTCGCTCCGCCCACTGCAGAGCTTCCGAGCTTTGTAGGGACGAGACACTACATGGATTTTGTTCAAAATCTATGTTCTTCCATTTCTTATCCGTATACCTTTATAATGCAGTCTGCTCCAGTGCGATCATTGCGAATGACAAGGAAAAACAAGCCCGAGACAACTCGTCCGCGAAATTCTCATTGTTCCATTTCACAACTTTTGAGGGGCCATAAATCCGTTCACAGTGGGTTCTGAGCGATTTCGGACAGACCGTTGTAATCAGCGAGAAATTTTCTCCAAGACAAGTAGTAAAATTCGAAAGCGATTCTGAGGTTGGACTGTGTCTTTAATATCTCAAGTGAAGGAATATTTCCGTTCTCCGATTTTTCCACTTGTTGAGTGAACAGTTTGTTGAATAATTTCAAATTGTGCGTAAGTCAAAAAGCTTCGAAAAAGGCGGGAAAAACAGCATGAAATGATTCTGAAATTTTCGATAGAAAAATTCAAAGGGGCTCGTAGTAAGAGATAATATAGCTTTCTGAACTTCGCCAGTTTTTGAGTTGTGTCTTGGAATGGCAGAAAAATAAAAATTGATCTGAAAAACTCTGTCTCGGATAGTCTAAAATTTGCCATATGAAGTCTAAAATTTTCCACATCTTTAGAGATGCCCGTAAGATTTTCGCTGACCTTTTTTTTCTTTATGGACTTAGGCTGTGTCGGAGGAGAATTAGATTTTTCAACATTGGCTCATCTAATTTTCGTGTTTTCTTTTTTTCGTTTTCATGAGAATTGAAATAGAAATAATGGTGCTTCTCTATTCAGAGAAGTTTTTGATTTGCAATCTTTGTACAGAACTACAGAACTCGGAAATCTTTTTTAATAGTTTGAGAAACTTTTTGATATTCTTATTTCTATAAGATCTTTAAATTTCGAAAACAACATAAAGAGAGATTCGCGGTCCAGAGTCGTTCCAGAATCTCGATATCGTCAGTTTTCGATCGCTGGAAGGTACAAAAATATTACCGTGTGCACCTGAATAGTCCACCTCAAAGTTTTCTGAAACTCTCATTTTCGGAAGAAATGGCCGGTTAGGTGAATTTCAAATTTGACTGTTTTTTTGGAAACTCACATAACATCGGCATGAATCTTGAAGAGATTTTGCGTTCGCTATTGAAGGTTGGCGCAAACTCGGTGCCACATGCTATAACTTACAAGGGAACCACAATAAGTCATAGTGACCATTCCAAATGAAATGTACTATTCTAGAACCATTTTCGGACGAAAAGTTCAAATATGCCCATCGCAGCTGCCTAGACCCACTCTGAAAGAAGTTATGAGCGTTTTTTAAAGCCTCGCGGCAAGGTAAGGAAAGCCCCATGGAATGTTTAGGGTGTTTTTAAATTTTTTTTATTGATTTTGCTAAAAACAGGTATGTCTGGGGTGCTGAACACGAATCTGGGGTTTGCTTGCCCGAATTTCAAGGTTTACTGTAGGTTACGGTAGGTAACATGCCATTTAGGAGGCAAAACCTACCTTAATATTCCGATAATCGACAAATGGACATCAAATTCGTATTCAGCACCCCAAATAACCCCCACATAGAAACTTTGAGAGAAATCTGAGACTTTGACCAAACTATAGTATACCCACCGTAATCTACCGTAAGCTGTCAAAAATCGATAAACCGACATCAGATTCGTGTTCAGCACTCCAAATAACCTCCAGAGAAATAACTTGAGCATATTTTATAGAAGCACTCTGAAAATCGTCGAAAGTCGCGATTTGCCATTAAATTCTCCCCCGATGGGAATCTGTGAACGAATACAGTCGAAAACTTCGGAAAATCGATAAATGAACCTCAGATTCGTGATCAGCACCCCAAATAACCCTCCAGCGCGAATTTCTAGTCAAATCTGGAATATTTTTTGAAGCGCTTCTAAAACCCTCTAATTGGTAGAAATAAACGCCCAACCAAAAATCCGTACAAGTCCAAAACGCTGTTAGTCTACGCAGAGTTTGGAAAATGTTCCATCAACCTAACTTTTCTTAGTGGGGTAGTTTTGGGCGCTGAACACGGATATGAGGTCCGTTTCCGGATTTTCGAAAATATAATACGCGTTTTGGAGGGTATAATAAGTACGAAAATCAGAGAAAAAATGCCTATAACTTTTTTCAGAGTGGGTCTAGGCAGCTGCGATGGGCATATTCGGACTTTTCGTCCGAACGTGGTTCTAGAAAAGTACATTTCATTTGGAATGGTCACTATGACTTATTGTGGTTCCCTTGTTAGGTGCACTTAGTTTGCGCCAACCTTGAACAGTGAACGCAGTCTTTTCCGGATCCACGCCGACGTTACACATCTTCACTTTTTGAATTAGTCCGATTTCATTGATTTGAATCTAAACCTAATGAAAATTTTGAATCTAAATCTAATCGGTAAAAAATTGAATTTTTATGTCACATACGATGTGTTAACAACAACAGAAATTAAGCATAATGATTGCAGGATGTTTAATATGCGCTGTTTTCTGTTTGTCAATAATATTTACGAAAAATATATCATGAGAATATTTCCTGAAGTTTTCTATTAGAAATTAATATGAATCGTTTACTCCGAAATCACCTGCCATCCTAATTGTAGTAAGCTATGTACAGAATTCTGGCATTGGATAAGGCCAAAACTGTTGCAACAGAAAACACGGAAAAACGAAAACAATAGAAAAATGGATTACATCAAGAAAAGTCTCGTGAAAAGTAATTATTCTTTCATAATTCTGCCTCAAAGGCAGTGTACGCCCAAAAAAATCTATCCAATTTTGCAACTGTTTTGCGCAGGTTATGATATATAGCAAACCGGCCACACAAAACACACAAATATTTCAGAGAAATACTAGTTCAAAAATCTCGAAGCATTTGACTCCCTTTTTTACGCCTATCTTGAAGTGTTATGTGTAATACACAAATGTCGGAAACTTGAATATCTGAAATGATTCAGCGCATTCAACTCCTGAGGCTAATCATTTCTTTTTGCCTTTCCGTTGTTGTAAACATTCTAAGAAAATGAGAAGTTTTCAATACGCACGTTCGAATGCGAGGATCTCATGGAATAGTCATCATTTTTGAATAGCATAAAACTCTCGAGGCGCTTCTGTTCCTCGTGCTAGATGATCGACCGGGAAAGCACCTTCTCACAAGGGAACTACTATAAGTCACACTAACCATTCCGAATGAAATAAACTTTTCTATAATCGTTTTCGGACGTTAAGTCCAAATATGCCCATCGCAGCTGACTAGACTCACGCTGAAAGAAGTTATGAGCATTTTTTAAAGGCAGTGGTCGCGATCAAATATACTTGTCGTCTTTTTCTCTCCAAATCCTTTTCTGGGTCTCGAGTAGTAGGACGTATAAGAAAAAATCGCCAAAAAACCGCTGTTTTAGGCCAAATTTGAAACCTGAACTTTCTTGTCTTTTGATGGTGGATGAGCCCACTGCACATCATCGGCATCGATGACCTCTTATATCAAGAACATAAGCTAGCTTGAAATTGAATGTCAATCAATGAACCTTCGAATTTATGTACACATCTAGTCAAGAACATTGACTGAAGTGATGCTTTCATTATTCAACTGTTTTTATTCGTTAAATTTGCATTTATTTCGTCCTCTGAATGTCGATGATTTTTGACTGCTCGGCATGAGACTGCGATCTGTTTCGTCATCGCTGTGCACGTGTGCACGAACTAGCATCTTTGGGCCCTAGAAACTCTAATTCTAACCCGTTTTTCACCGCGCTGCCTTTTTAGTTTTTCAGCTGTTTTTGATCTAAGCTGATTTTTGTAGTTTTTTTCGCTGAAGTTTTTCATCGTGACCACTGCCTTTAAAGGCACAGTCCAACCTCACAGGTAATTTTTGATATTATGGTCCGGTCGGCGCCTATAGCAACCCTGCCAAGCGCGAAATCTCAATTCGCTCAAATAACCGAGAAAAAGCTAGGAAAAAGTCGGCCACGCCCCCTTTAAAGAAAAATTGGGTAACGCCCCCTGCCGGGTTTCCGACCTCAATAGAGAAGAGACGCGCGAATGATTTTATTCAAAACCTATGTTCTTCGATTTGTTTTAGGTCTGGCTTCATATTGTGGCCTGCTTCAGAACTATGGCTGCGAATAACGAGAAAGTACAGGCACGAGGCAACTCGTCCGCGAAATTCTAGCTTTTCAAAATCGAAATTTTTAAGGATCGTAACTCCGCTCGTAGTGAGTTCTGAGTGATTCTGGAGACACCGTTGTGATCAGCGTGGAATTTTCTCCGAGATAGGCAGAAAAACGAAAAATCGATTTTGAGGTTGGACTGTGTCTCTAAGCTTCGCGGCCAGGTAAGGGTGGTACCTACCCCCTCATGGAGTTTTTGGGGTGTTGTTTAAAGTTTTCTCCAGATTTTGCTATAGACATGTATTTAGGGGTAGTATGGGGTGCTGAACACGAATCTGGGGTTCGCTTGTCGAAATCTAAAGGTTTACTGTAGGTTGCGGTGGGTAACATGCCATTTAGGAGGTAAAACCCACCGTAATAATTTGAAAGTCGACAAAGAGACATCGAATTCGTATTCAGCACCCAAAATAACCCGTAACATACAAACTTTGAGACAAATGTGAGACTTTGACCTAGCTACCGTATACCCACCGTAATCTACCGTAGGCTGTCGAAAATCGGCGAACTGACATCAGATTCGTGTTGAGCGCTAAAAATAACCTTCAGGCCATATCTGTCGTCACATTCCGGAAATCGCCATGAGTCGATTTTGCCTTCAATTTTTTTTGCCGGTGGGAAGCTTCGAACAATTTTAGGCGAAAAAAATTTATAAACGACAAATGAACCTCAGATTCGTGATCAGCACCTCAAATATTCACCCAGGGCGAACTTTGAGTCAAATCTGGGGTGTTTTTCTTCAACGCTTGCTGTACCCCGTTATTGATATAAAGTCTGTCCGAATATGACTGTCCGCCCACGCGGTCGGCGTTCGTGTCGAGTGGTCGTCACGGAGGCATTGTTTTTATATGAACTTCTCAGCGGCTGTAAACAAACGACTGGGATATTATACACCATCCGGTTAATACTTCTGGCAATCGTTTCACGAATCCAAGAAATGTCTTCGCGGCGGCAGCTTAACACGCTCGCCGACAGCTTGGGCGGACAGTTTTATTCGTATTGACGTTAATTGAACGCTGAACCGAAAATCCGTACAAGTCCAAAACGCTGTCTCAGTGTGCAAAAGCTCGGAAAATGTGCTTTTAGCCAAACTCTGCCTAGGGGGTTGTTTTGGGCCCTGAACAGGATTATAATGTCCGTTTCCGGACTTTCGTAAAATTAATGCGTTTTTTGGAGGGTACAATATGTATGAAAATCAGAGAAAAAGCGCCTATACTTATTTTCAAAGTGATTCTAGGCAGCTGCGAAGGGGATATTCGAACTTTACGTCAAAAAATGATTCTAGTAAAGTACATTCCAATCGGAATAGCCAGTCTGGCTATTAGTAGTTTCCTTGTCAGACCAAATATGGTTTTCTGTTTGGACGGTGTTGTTAACAGAGTTGTTTCATGCTATCCAGCTAATTTTAGATACTTTCCTTGCTTTTTACGCTTTTATGTGATTTTCATTGCTAATTTAATATCTATTTCTTCGATGTTTTCTGCTCAGGCCGTTTTTTCACTTCTCGAATTTCGAATAAAATACAACTCTCAAATTCTAGAGTTTTTGGAAAGATGTCGACTCTCCGACCAATTTGCCACCTAGTTGATGTATCTTGCTGTTCTGTGTTTGCCACGAGGTCAGGCGATCGCAGCGATAAGAAGTGTGAATGAGAGCCCTCCAGAGTTGCCACCAACCCTCCTGCGACACCACCGGGGCTATCGCATTAGTGTTTCAGCAGCTAATCACTACTCGAGTAGCGATTCTCTGAGTATCTATCCATTCGAGGAAAGAAAGAATACCCTACCATGTCGCCGTGCATTATCTACGATGAAAAATTCCGGGTGGTGGGTGTCTGGTTGATGGATGTTTGTTCAATGTGTGTGTGTGTGGGGGGGGGGCCACCCCACCTCCACCTCCACATCGCTCTCGTCTTTTCATCTCGTTCTTCATTCGTTCCAAATGGATGGATCATTCTTCTCTGAATTGTCGTCGTCGGTCAGTCAGTCAGGCAGTCGTCTGCGCGTATTTGCTAGATTTTACGCTCTGCGAAGTGACTCACCCACCTCACCTCAAGAGGATCTTCTGAGACTCCTAAATGGGTGTCGTTTTCTTTCTGGGACATGTTCCCCTTGTCTGTCTGTGTCTATTCGGCTGACCGGCGGCCGACCTTGGAGAAGTTTAGAATTGTCCAGATCGGCTTGTTCCCTCTTCACAAGAGATTTTGTTCTCCTGAATTCTTTCAACCTTCCGGGCTATTGTGCAATCCTTTTTTTTCAGGTGGTCATTAGCACTTTTAGCACTTCTACGTTCAAGATTCGTTTGGGAAAATTCGCTTAGCCTGTTGTCTTCCTATTTTTGTCCTTCTTCCTACATATGAACCCTTTTCAATGAATTTTCGGCACTAATCTAGATCTCTTGCTGGGAGGGAGTTACCCGCCCATTTTCCCGCCGTTGACCTATCACAGGAGCAGCGAAGGCTGATGTGATTGGTCGGCGGCGAGAAAGTGGGTGGATAATTTACTCCCAGCAAGAGATCCAAATCAGCACCGAATTTTCTTTTTTTTTCTGAAAATTCGAGAGGAAAGTTATCGAATTTTATGTTTGCTTTTTTTGTGTAGTCGAGTGTTCGCTCATTCTTGTTCCTTATTTAATGTTTTAGTCGTTTTGCAAATTTTCAATTTGTCTTCGCTTTCATTAGTTTAGAGGCTGTTATTCAGAATTATCATTATTTTATTTTATCAGTATTATTTTCGTCCGTTTTTTGTGTTTTTCTATTTTTCTTACTTTGAAGTGAGTTGAGCTGTTTTTTTTTCGAATCTGTTTTTTTTTCTAAATTCAGCCAACCAAATATGGAATTATTGTTTCTTTTGGTTTTTCTTTTTGCAAATATTCGAGTAATGAAAAGGTTTGGAGCAGGGGTGTTCGAAAGATTTCGAAAACGAAAAATAAAAACGGAATTTTCGACCAATTTCGCATTGGCAGAACGGGAATGAAGAATTACATTTTTTTCCAGTTTTTCGTCTTCGATTTTTTTCGTGCCAAACAAGAGAAATTTGATAATTGGGAAAAGCGGATTCTTGTTGCAGAGAGTAGCTGTAGCTTAGTATACAAGAAGTTTCAAAATCAAAAAGTTTTCGTACATCGCGTTGATCTGAATCTTTCTCGTATTTGATGATTAGTCAACAAGAAAGAAGAGAAAGAGAAACGGAATGTTACAAGCGGAAATCAATGTAAAGATTGGATTTTGCTTTTTATTTTCTTTAGATTTTTTTTTGGTGAAAGAGCTTACTCTTCAATCGTCGCATATTCATAATTTTCAATTTCTGCTTGTTTCAGTAGTCCGAATATTTTTAAAAAAATATTATTCGACTAGTGGGTTTGGCGTCCTGAACCTTGATTTTTGAAGAGATTTCTAAGGTTAAGGAAGAATTCGAATACATAAAGAGTTATTTTTTCCTAGGAACTTTCACGTGATATTTTTATTCGAATATTGCTTTTCCGAATTTTTGAAGTCATTAATTCGGAAAAGGTTCCCTCAGAAATTTTTAAACAAATTTTTCGTTCAATTTAAAGCGACTACTAAATCATATATCGCCTATGAACATTTTCCTGAAATTCTTGATTTTTTTTTCGAATTTTCCGATAACTTGTCATAGTGATCGATCTAAATTAAGCGATTGTGGTTATCGAATATTCGGATATTTTCACCTGAAATCGGCCAGACATTCGAAAAATATTTCAGCTTTTCTATCAAACCGGGTAAAACGCATTCCTATGTGAACCAGGATGCTATGGTTTTCCGGACGAATCGAATAATTCAGTTATTTATATGCGATATTTGGATAGAATTATGCGGCCTATGTATTCTGATGTTTTTTGTGGTGATAGAATTTTTACTGAATAATGTATTTTCACAGCATTGGATTAATGCTTTTGTAATAATTATTCAAAATGCATGCTGCATTCCCTATAGATTGAGAAAAACTTCTAATTCTTAAATTAAAAAAAATCAATTCAATTAAAGTGGTTTACTTACAGAAAATCATTTTGTAATCGTATTTTTTCTGTGATGGTTTTCCGTTGTTAAGGATTTTTCTGTTTTTTTTGTTCAAGTTTTCGGTTATAGATCCTGGTACAAGGGTAGACGGGAGCACGGGGAGTTATTTTCCCAGTCGGCCAATCAGCGGAAGTCTCTCCACCCCTTCAGGCGTTGCCGATTGGCCGGCGGAGATAATAAACCTACTGAGGCGATTATCGGCCCCGAGCCGCCTGACAGTTCGGCTCGTTTTTCCAATCTGCGAGTCGGCTCCTGTTCCTGTCCGGGCCACTGCTGTTGCTTTCCGGGCCACTGCTGTTGGTGTCCGGGCTATTCCGGTTGGTCCGAACAGCAACAGCAGTAGCCCGGAGATTGGGAGAACGAGCCGAACTGTCAGGCGGCTCCGATTCCTATTCGGTGCCACTCGGGGCCGAGAATCGCCTGAGTATGTCGCTATTCTAAATACCCGTGTGCCCAGACTTTATTTTTGAGGAAAATCATGTTGTTCAGAAACATTGGCATTTCCTCTAAATGTGTTGAGTTTGGTTTGAAAATTGTATTATTCCAGATGGAATCGTTATAATAATATGCGGGAATCATTCCACAATGAAAAGGCCCAAATCCTGTTCAAAGTTGTTTGGACGTGATTTTATGTGTTCGTGCCGGTTTCCTGAAATAACCGCATTTCAATCCGGCGTCTGAGGACTAAAGTTCGTGTCATAAATTCAGACGATTCGTGGCGGTCATTAAATTCTGCTTATCGGTGCCCCATTCCTCTGATATGCTCGGCAAGTATTCGTTTTGGGTTTCGAATGTGGTCTATGTAAATTTGTGCTGAACATTCTGATAAGAATTTGATGTAGTTGATGCAACTGTTTTTCAGCAATCCTATTTATGCATTTTGTAGAAAAAAAGGTTTTAAAAATGCTCCACTCTCCGCAAGTTCTAAGGTACATACACCCTGATTCGGGGCGAAATTCTTTTGGTTGTATCACGTTTGTGTGCGGAGAGAGGAGAAGAGATAGCGAGGGGAGAGAGCAGCCAACGCGCGCAGACGCACGCGCCAGGTTCAAGTAAGCGTCACTTCGAAATAGAGTGTATGCGTACCTCTGGATTGACTACTAGTTTATCTGCATTGTCTCATTCATAGTGGTGTTGGGAAACGATTTCCATAAAAAGGACTCATGCTTTTCTTACATGGTCTTACTGATTCTTCTTTGCACTTTTCATTTCTACGACCCGCTTTATACTCCGCCGCAGCGGCTAATGAAGCGTGTCAGGGGTCGTTCACACTCCAGCTGAAGAGCGGCGCGGCGAAGTATAGTTCCATAATATCGATCGTGGCGCGCCGCGTGATCAATATTAGGCGTCGTGTATACTTTGCGGCTCAGTGGCCGGCGAGATGCAGTTTTGCAGTATTGATCACACGGCGAGCATGATCTATATTATAAAATGGCACTTTGCCGCGCCGCTCGGCGGTGAGAGTATAAACGACTCTGATCCCCATCCGCTGTGTTCAAAGCTGTAAATAAGTGAATTTCTGGACCGACAACGTATCTAGGACTCGCTTCTCAATAAAATAGCCCCAATTCTTTGTCGTTTCGAATAGTATATTTTTCAGATATGCAGCAATATTACTATAATTCAGGCAATTCTCACCTTTTTTGACTTCAATCACTATTTTTTTAAATTCCTTCGAGTAGTTTTTTTTTTAAGTTAGATGATACATAGGTGTATTTTTATGCTTTGTCACAAAGTAAGCATTCTCGTATGTTATAAAGATTTTATTGCATAATAGAACAATTTTTCTTATCTCATATATATATATATATATATATATATATATATATATATATATATATATATATATATATATATATATATATATATATATATATATATATATATATATATATATATATATATATATATATATATATATATATATATATATATATATATATTTAGTGTGAACGACTTTGAAATTAAAACGAACATCAAGACAAATTGTGAGCTTTTGGGAATGCGAATGACCCAAGTCAATAGATCTTTTAATATGTGCGGCAGTTTTTTTATCTCCTTTTTGGTTTATTCTGGTATTCGAAAATTATTCTGAATTTCGGATCGTTACATCAATAACAAAAATCAAGTAAATGAAGTTATCGGCGTTGATCAATCCCTCTTGGGATGCGCTCCTTATCCGATTTCCATTCAGAATCGTAGAGGCGTTTGAAATTGTATTGGGCTTCCACAATAGCTTACTGGGCCAGCATAGATTCAAGTCAGTGTTTTTATCCTCTCAGACAAGTCTGGTACCGATTCACTGACCCAGATGGAAGGCTTGACTGGCCGTGGGCGAGGATCGATCACTGGACTGTGAGCGTGACAGGAGCGCCTCTTGCCACTGCCCTACAAGCGCTCTATACCAGTATTGGAATGCATTTTCGAATTTGCATGGAAATCGAACAGAGGGAAGGTGTCGGAATCGCGAACTCATCCAAAGATTTTGAAGCCATATTTGCGTTCATTCGCCGATTGGAAAATTACACTATTGCTAAGTTGGAGAAATTCATTCGATTATTTAGAAAGCAGTACTCGAGTAATATCACTCATGCAGAAGTTTCATTAAAAGCATATTTGAATATACACTTTGAAAGGTTTTTTCAATCCGATACTCCAATTACTGATTTATTTGAAAGTTAGCATAGAATGTCCAGGTCTAGCGAGTTTCTTCTGACATTTATTCAGAAAATATGGTGTTTTTCGAATTTCATAGTTAGTTTAAGTTGTTCAGGCCATAAAGTCTGTCCGAATGAAATTGTCCGCCACGCGGTCTGCGAGCGTGTTGTCGGCCATCGCGAAGGTATTGCACGGACTTGCGATTAGATTATCAGCATTATCAGACAGATAGTGAACAATATCCCAGTCACGTCTACACAAGGTGCTGAGTTGATCGCAAAACGCATGGCTCCGGGCGAGATTGAACCAGCATATTCCCTTTCCGGGGGAGCGCCCTATCGCACTGCACCACCAAAGCCCCAGCGCCGCTCTCACTCAACTGCTCGGTAAATCTTCACCAAAGCAATCATCTTTTCACCCGAGAGCGGTGCTGGGGTTTTGGTGGTGCTGTGCGATAAGGCGCTTCTCCGGAAAGGGAATACGCTGGTTCAATCTCGCCCGGAGCCAAGCGTTTTGCGATCAATTCAGCACCTTGTGTAAACATACCATAACGTGCACTGCGACGTTAAACTGCAGTTATGGCAAAAAAAACATCCAAAAATATCCCAAACAGTTGTATCTCAGTCATGAGTGGGCTCTTTCGAAAAATGCCTTCGTGACGACCGCTCGACACGCACGCCGGCCGCGTGGGCGGACAGTCTCATTCAAACAAACTTTAGCTTCGCTATTTCGACATTGCGCGTTGGTTGTGCGCGACGCCGTGGTAGGCTCCCTGAACTGTAGAGTTCTTCCTGAATTCTATCGATTGAACAGATTAGATTTTCATTTTTGATGTGTAGTCCGTACGAGATAACCTCAGTTTAACTCGCTTTCTCGACCTCTCGATCTAGTAAAAGCTGCGGAAAGGTCGAATGTCTGCTGCAATCTTCACAATACTGCGATGTGCTGGTTTTTGTGTGTGCGTGTCTCGTGTGTGTGTGTGTGCGTAATTCGAGGTGATTTTCATTTCGAATGGGGGCAATTTTCACGACCTTAGCTATTGATTAGAATCGATGTGAGTGTATGCGACATTTCAAGGTCTTTTGACGCTTTCAGTGTTCGGCTGTCCCCGTCCGTCCGGCGTCGATCCGTGTCCGTCCATTTGACCCTTCGACCGTCGCCGCGCCGCCATCGCCGTCACTATCCCAGGTCACCCCGCCACCACGGCATCGGCATGTACTTTGAAACTGTTTGGTGGTGTCGTTCGCGTCATGGTGTTTCTCATTATGTGCCGATTAATCTGTAGGGTGTTTTTTGGGTAAGCCTGTAGATGAACAATATTCGCGCCAGGATCATCCCCTATCATTCATGTATAGGGGTTGACTGAAAAATCTCCCCGTTTGCGGTGTGTCCGGAGCAGATTCATTTGCCGCTTCCTGAATAACAACACATCGCCGTTTTTTTTCTCCTTTCACGAGCTTTATCGTTTGCAGACGCATAATTGTTTGTGAACATGTGGCCTCTAGCCATCCCCCAGCGGCTGTAGCTTCGCCTCTTGTTGTGTTACCTCGCCTAGTTTAGCGTTTTTTTTTCATCCGTTTAGACACGGAGAGATTTGGGATGGATGGATGGATGGATGGATATGGCGGAGGTCCATTTCGGATTAAGAAAATCATGTGGGAAGTAGTTTGTAGGGCGAGCGACATGGATTTGACGTAAAGTGATGGATTTTCTGGAAAAGCCGTAGATTTTTTTCTGTGTATGACATTTTTTATACCTTTGTTTCTTTCTTGAAAGTGTTTTCATTGCTTAGTTTACTGTTTTTTTTTGGGAGGAAACAAAGTCTAAAATGTTCTTTGAAGTTTTTGAAGATTCTTTTTTTTCTCTTAATGTTGGATTCATTCGGGAATTTGCATTATTCATTTTTTTCTTCGAATAGTTGATTAACTTAGGAAATTGATTTACTCTGGTTTCCAGCTTTTCGATTCACTAGGAAGTTCGAATCCCCTTTTCCGAATTCCGCTCAGTTCGTAATCTTGAAATTGTTTTTTCGAATCCCTCAAGTCATTCTAAAATTTAACTCATTCGATTATTGATTACAGGAGTAATTTGGCTTTTTTCTTCGAATATTCGATTCGTTCGGAAATTCAGATTATTCGGTTCTTTTCTTCGTGTATTCGAACCCTTGAATAATTCGAAGTGCTCAGGTTTCCAGTTTTCCGATCCTCTCTGAAGCTTGAATATCTTCTTCCCAAGATCTATGTTGGAAATCTTGAATTCCTGCTTTTCTCTGGGATAACTCAAGTCAGTTGGAAATTCAAATAATTCGCTTATCGATTACAGGAGTGATTCGGCCCTTTTCTTTGGATATTCGATTCATTCGGGAGTTCAGATTATTTGGTTTTTTCTCTTCAAACGCTCAGGTTTCCACTTCTCTGCAAGATCTGTTCGAAATCTTGAATTCCTGCTTTTCTTTTTGATAACTCGAGTCATTCGGAAATTTAAATTATTCGATTATCGATTGCAGGGTGATTCGACTTTTTGCATTTTGTTCGAATATCCGATTCACTCGGGAAATCAAACTATCCGTAAATTTTTGGAAAACCCGTTGGGATGTCCGTAAATAAATTGTTTGATCTATGGCACTTCAGGACTTGATTTTTTTTATTCTCAGATTTATTAAACAGTTATATGTTCGTACATATTTTGACATTTCGATTTTTTGAATATCGAAAGTTCTTGGTTTTTCATTTACTCAATTCATTCGGGAAATCGACATTTCAATCTTTTTTGAGTACTTGCTTCATTGGAGATGTCGAGATCCTCTGTTTTTGGAATATACGATTCATTGGGAGCTTTGACTTACTGTCTAATCTTCGTTTTATTTAAGAAACTGTTATCTGGGCCGCTTTCTGATTTCCATCCGTTTTGAACATTCAATATATGCGAGAATTCAGGTTAGTTAGTTTCCGATTATTCGACACATTTGGGAACTTTAAAACACTCCGTTTTTCAGAGATTCGAGTCATTCGGGATTTGAATATTCGAATCATTTGAAAATTTGATTCTCACGTTTTATCCGAATCTGCGGGTTTCTCGGGAATTTGAACCTTTTGTGGTTCGGACATGTATTGGAAACTCGAATAAAGACCTGCATGTTCGGATAAATTTTTGAATCGATCAGCTGTCGAGTTTTTATTCAAATGAAATTCTTCAAAGTTGCTAAGTCTATTAATTCATGCACAAATTTTGAAGGGCCATAAAAAATATTCGGAAATTGGTAGAAGGTTTTATGGGAAAAACTTTTTTTGGTTAATAAAATTGTACACTTTATAATAAGATCTTTTATTTTTTATCTAGTGTTTTGCGGAACATTGCGCTTTTTTCTGTTCATTAAAAGGCAAAAGGGTCTTCATAGATGATGTTCCGAAGGGTAAAACAATTGAATAATTTGATTTTCCATATGAATTAGCTGTTCGGAAAACCTATGAATTCAAAATCCTGGTATACTTGAATATCAGAAGAATTCAAATTCTCGAATGTGTCGAGTGTTCGAATCCTCCCATATTTGGATTAGTCGAAGATCATTCGTGATTCCCCTCATTATAGATTTTGTGCGGAGGCAAAAAACGCTAACTATTTTCATCGTGAGCACAGCCGTTAATGAACCCAATTTGTGATGGACATCCGATCTGGCGAGACTAGTCGCTCGTATTTTCCGGCGATCATGAGCCGAATATTTCCCTTATGCGAATTTCTGTGGTTAGGTAACTTTTCGTATTCTGTCGGTTTCGGTGTCCAATTCGAACAGCATTGTTCTCCGAATGAACTTGTTTCTGGTCGGAACCTCATTTTAGTCGGGCAATTTCGAGGTCATACGGCGCCAGGCCACTATGTAGACACATAGAGAGGTTAGCGCCAACCTGCTGGTATCGCATTCATTGTGCATGTGGTTGAGGCTGGAGTATTTGTATGCGAACGCCCGTCACGGAGACTGAAATCCGTTCCGGTTGGATTGGGCTGGCTAGGGAACCTCGCATAGGGTTCGTCCGGATGAGAAAGGTGAGCAGTGTTTTCTGGTCAATTCTGGCACGCTCTAACCGAATCTGAAATCTAGATTCCGGTGACGGCACCTCTGTATAGAGTTATATGCGTTTTCGCAGCTTCACGTTTAGGTTACGGCCATTTTCAGGGTGTTCGGAAATGTTGTTTCCGATTCACTTAAAACTTCTTTCTATGAGAGGGTTATTTAGGTTGCTGAGGTTTTTTCTTCACTGATCCTAGAATGAGCGGAATAAAAATATGAAATTTCGGAAATCGGTTCTCGGGTTTTGGAACAAAAATTTTTCTCTCGGGTTTCGGAAATCGGGCGCGAAACGCCTGTAAATGCGCAGAAATGCTGTTTTCGGAACGCGAAGCGCGGGAAAATTCCGAAATCATCTAGTATTTTCTTACGTCCCAAAAGACCCGATATTTTCACACTTCGCGGCGTTTTCTGCAGTTTTCGGAATGCGGAACGCGGAATGCCAAAAATGCGCGAAACTGCGGGTTTCGGAACGCGAATCGCGGAACTCCGCTCATCCCTGATCCTAGCGCATATTGAAATTCCAAAGAAACGGTCTATTGAATGCTGTGGGGAAACGAAAAGAAGCAATTCGAAGTTTGTGAAATTCCCCTAATGCACGTGGGTAGATCAGAATTGGCCAGAAATACTTTTTTGTATTCTTGAAATTTGAAGATT